>JBBMKB010081376.1:0-12431 GCA_037833945.1 Alaria marginata
CTTGAAATTTCGCAAGCACGCTCGCTACAGGGAATCATGCGGATTCCTTGAGTATTATTCTGCTTACGTGTGCTTCCAATTCAGGTGATGGGTCGGTTGACCTGAGGGGTTGGTCCAGGTAACAGCTGAACTGAAATATTGTTGCTTATCGCGGTGGTATGTGTTGTACTCGTTATTCGTATGAATTTCAAGAAAGACACAAGACATTGTCAGTGTGTCGGCATGGTTGCCCTCCTGATAGGAATCATAAATATCGGCAAAATGAATTTTGCAACTACAGCATCGTAGAGATAGGTGGCCCAATACGTTGTAAGTTGCGTAATATTTTGTAAGCGATTTCGACTCTTCCAACATAAAATTTAGAAACGGAACCTAGCAAATGGCTGAAGTACTGAACGTTAGCTAAACGATGAATTCTGCTCCATTTTGCGTGACTAATGACAACAAGACTGATGCACAAACGTTTGTGAGTTTTCACACGGTAGACAGTATCCTAGGAAGCTCCAGAATGATGAGACCCAATACTACCGCGTTTTGATTTAGAAATGCTGTTCACCAGCAAGCGAGGGTTTCACATGCGTTGCACGTTGTGTGTGTGTTTTCGTCCCGCTTATTCTGGGCGCCAGATGCTTTGACGCACCAACCGGGGTCACACAGGGGAAGGGTAAACACAGACGATTTCTCTCCACCTTTTCTCCTGCGGTTCTTGCCTTAGTTTAAATCGCGAAAAGAGATCAGCCATCAGTTTCCCTCATCAACATTTTAAGTCAAATTTTGTCCACTCACGAATAGGGTACCGCTTTCCATGCTAATTGCTTTTTGTTTACTCCGGACATACTCGAACCTGCAACATAGCCGTCAAAAGGTTTACGAGCAACTGGGCCACTCGAGACGCCAGTACATGGCAGCAAGTAGCGGCATGGGGTTTAGTTAGGTCAACTCGCCATCACACATCGTTGAAAGCGAAAGCGTGGGCCTGTTACATTTCTCGATGATGCTGCAAACAGTAGGAGACTGAACTTGTTTTTAAAGACGATCGCACCAACTATGGGAACTTAGTATACCCACGCGGGCGACAGACCTTCCATCCCACGTCTTGGTTCGTGACTGCTAGGATCGTGCGTGTTGCTGCATCGTATCACCCTTTGGCTAGTTTCGTGGTATTATAGGGTTTCTACATACAAATGACCATAAACGATTCACGCCACCTTTAATTCTTTGCTAAAAAGGAGTAGCTGTTCTATTATTTAATTTAGACAGCGTCGACTAAGATAATTCAGAATCCAAACTGTTCACGGAAGGTTTGAAACAACCTTAACATCTGTCGCGTACTGTATAGAAGCTACTGATTGCCTGGCATTAGGGGGTATTGTCGATTCGTCCCCGCGGGTAGGTGTCGTGTACCACTGCCTAAGAATCCTCGGCATCTCGACACAATAGGCAAAGTTGACAGCAGGCATCCACAGGATCTCGGTCCGACCTGATATTTCTTGGCATGTCTTGCAAATCATCAGCCTGCGAGTAGCCTCACTCAAGTTTTATGTTAAGACCTGCTGTTAATGGCGAGCTTCGGAAAGCGAAACAGTGAAACACAGGGATGACGTCGCTCGGGGGCTGTCAACGTTTCGCCGCATAAAATCCGTTGACGTTTTGTTTTCACCCGGCCATCCTGCTTGCTCAGGGGGGAGGCTTCGATAATATCAGCTCCCAGCCCTGAGCAACGAACTGGAATGGGTTATGGTTAGGGTACATATCACTGGCGGTATAAGGGTGTCTGAACCACGACAAAATCGAACGCCGACTCGCCCCGAATGCGTAGGACGACAGGGCGCGCCATATCCTCGTGCCGACCGAGTCGACGGTAGAGGGGGGTGTATCCCTTTTGGGACCTCGTTCTGCAACGGCTAAGGATCAATCTCACGAGTGACCCCCTTGTTCCTGTGCAGTTTTGTTTTTATATTTTTGCATGGATTTTGTTTATCGATATGAACCCCGAATGAAACGGTTATCTACGCTGCGCCACAAAAATAGCTGAACATGTGCTTTTATAGCGAGTTACACGGTCACTCCGGCGAGTGGCTCAAACCCGATCGTGAAAAAGGAGGCATAGTATTGTATAGCGCAGCCATGGTCAGCCGGGAGTGGTTCCGTTACGCTGTGGCGACGGAAAAAATGTTTGCACGATCTCAGCAGGTGGGGGGAGACATGATTGTTTACTAGTACAAGCAGGATAAAACAAAGTACGACAAGCAGTATCTCAAGCGGGGTCACGTCGAAGGGGTATTGCCGGGGAGGATGCCCACTCGTTCCCATAGCGTAAAGCCACAGGGCGTGCCAGCTCCTACAACGAGTCGTTACTTGGTGATACTGTCGTGCTGGCGAAAGCAACACGGCAGGCTCGATTCTGGTAAGCAAGATGAGGAGGGGAGGAAATGGTTGTTGTATACACGACGCTACGTAACGACACTATCAATTGTTACCCAATCTCAAGCTGGGCGACGGCAAGCAGGGCGGCGACGAGGACCGGGAATTGTGACATAGGGGTTAAGAAGCGGAGGGAGCAGGCCGCGGCTGAAGGTGGTGAAAGGTGTAGCACCGCGCGTGGTAGATCGACGCGAGACTCGAAGCTCGTGAGAATTCGAGCGCGCAGGTCTTAGGTTTCGAGCTCACCTCTGAATATTCATATTTTTATCATGTTTTCAAATTATAGATACTGGAAGCACATCCCGTCCTTGAGCAACATTTCCTGAGCATGTTCACTTTGTTTTAACGTTTTTCCCCGAAGCTCGGCAATGTCTAGGCCATTTGGGACCCATCCACTCATTTATCGACCAAACAACAACGGGAGCACGGCCATATGAAGCGTCTACGAAGAGCGCGCACTCGCAGTACAAGCCGCGAAAGTATCCGTCGTACGTATGTTTTCATCTCGGTTCCGCCGCATCACTTTCTCCAGCAGTGGGGACACAGCGTCTTGTGGCTGATGGCGTCGACGTCATTTGATACCTGCATGTTTCCTGTGTGAGTTCCAAAATGGTTCGACTCCGTGCGTTTTATTCCCAGCGGTAGTTATTACTGCGATACGGGTTGTTGCGCGTACCTGACACATGACCAACACCATGTAGATACCGTTCCGATGTTGACGTCGAAGATGTCTCGGTTGCCTTGGGGGTACAATCGTCGTTACGAGTTAGTAATTGAAGTTACTTATTACCGGTGAATTAGGCAGAGTTTGGTCGCATCGCGTTTACGTAATAACCATCCCTGCGTGTGTACTGACTGATTAAGCTGGCATTTAATATTCGACTCATATCTATTCCGACAACAACAGCGCCCGGTTGATCTAGACGTTAACCTCGAATACTTCTTCGGTTGGAGTCAGGGGTTAGAATATCGGTATGGAGATTTTACTCGCTAGGCAAACCAACTGCCAAAAGCGGTATATTACGTGGGTAAGTGCAATTCAACGCGCGTCGACGAGGGAACTTGTTGAATTGTTCTCGCAATTGAAATAGAGGCGCGCATAGTAAAGGGGAGTGTGTGGAAAAGCCCGCTTGGTGACCTCGAATCTGGATCTAGTTTTACGTCTAGGGAGAGATAATAAGAAATACCAAGCACGATCTTAATATATGTGATAAGAAAATAAAAACAAATGCGCAAGCCCCGCCGCTCATGGTAGTCCTGCCACCGCTTGCGTCTCCTGCTTGCCCATATGTTTTGATATCCTCGTGTATATGTTCATCGCGGCGGGGGCCGTCTCGCCGTGACGATGACCCCATGCATTCACAACGCGTGCCCCATGTTTCGTTGGAGTTGTATATTTTTATGTATACGTCCACAGCTGTCGCCCAGCGAAATGGGCCGCCTTTTCCCCAAAGTTTGGCAAGCCAAACAATGTCCTTCGCAGAGACATCGCGGTAAAGAGTGACGTTTTTGTTATTATGCGGGTGTTTTTATACACGTACTTGTTACAACACTGCATTGACACCGCATATGTTTTTGTCCGACTTCTTCTCTTTTGTTCGCTTTTGTTTGGGGGGATTTTTAGAGATACACATTTTGCACTGCAATCCTCTGAGAGAGTAGAAGTTCAGCCTGTCATGCCATCTCGGCTTACGATAGATCTTGGCGTTGCAACACTTCAAAGTTTGTAAGGAAATCACAGATCGAAGCTACAAACAGCGCGGATAGTCTCAGTCTTCCATCGCATGCACTTTCTAGGCACAATGCCACGCGGTTTAACGGACGAGCATGATGGGTTTCGGACCAGACACCGCGTTAGTTGTTTATGCCGTTCCTTCTACTGCGCCACAATACTCATGCGTTTCAGTTGGATCAAACGTCATCCCAAGGTAGGAGGTGCACGTTTTGGGGCCAAACGTTCCTGACCGGTTGAGAGCTCCTGACGTGAGGAACTAACGATTGGTATCATAATGTCACGCGTATATTTGCTTTAGGACAAGTCCGCAGAAATATGGCCGGGTTACCCGAATGAATGTCTTCGGTTTTATGCTTCGAGGGAGATATTAACCTCCTGATGTTATGAACTCACAAATTTCTGCTGCACCGTTAACTTGGGATGACTCTTAAGACTGCAGTGAATGGCATCTTGTATGTTTCTTCTTGTTTCATCTGTTTCGTCAGTGGTTTCTTTGGAAGTTATGACATGTGTTTTGGCATGATGCACCTGCAGTACGTCTTCTTGCCTACGCTACGTTGTGATAGCAGGATAAATGCCGTTATTGAATGATATACACCTCTCGTGAAACGGTAGGAGCTCCTCGTTTCGAGGTACTTGACCTCGGGACGCATTGCACCGTGTGAAACACGCAATACTGTACAGTGGGTTTCGTTACCTGGTCGTGAATCAAGTGCCTTGGCAACAATGTAGTGCTTCGTTAATTGTGAAAAAAAAGAAAACTTTAAGTTCAATTGTAGCTACCCAACAATTCGGAGATTTCGTTTCATTTCGTAAGATGCCACTAATATTTATAGCTGTTGATGCTAACCACCAGAAAGAAGTTATCATTGTTAGACCTCCTGGGACGGGGAAAACGTTGTAAGCAAAAGCAACCGCTGGAGAAGCAGGTGTGTGCCCGCCATATGAAGTGTAGATACTTTGTGTGGGCAGTAGAGTGCAGGATTGTAACACACATGGGGCAGGAAGTAGTCAGTTATGTGCAGGAGCGAAACACGCGGAGTAGGAAGTATGCGGTCATTTAATGTGACACGACTGGTTCAGGTTAGAAGTTCGAACCACGCCATTGATGTATGTGCTCGATTCACTGCTAATGTATTCAGCGGATGCCTCCTACTCGTAGGAGGCAGGTAGGCCAAACTACTGATATACTTCGTATAACTGTATAACGCACCCTCGTTGCACCCCCCCCAGAAGGAAAGCAGAACAGCGTTACACAATCGTACGCATAAGCAGCGTTCAATACTGATGCTTATGTTCACTCGATTGACTTCGTCGACGACCATCAATAACGTTTGGTCTTGCGTTTTGAATATCTGCAAGGAGGCGTCGTGGCAGCTATACTCGACGCATGCCGTCACGGCCGACGCGATTAAACCCCATGTGTTCGATGTTGTTGGAAGCGGCCTCAATCAGCGAGATATAGGCGCGACTAACTCCAAAGCCTTAGGCAGCAGCAACAACGCTTGTCCCACCTGGTCTTCGCAAGGCGAACGGGCTTGAATTTGTGGCAAAGAGCGGGTCAGCGAAATGAATAAGATAAATGCTCGTTTTTCGACGACGCGTTCCCTCAGTGGCTTCAAAACACTGAAAATATTATTTAGCAGCCCAAACCCCACAGGCACCCACCGTTGACTTCGAACTCTAGCCTAAACCTTGCCCGTTACCTGCCCCGCCCCGCCTCCTCCTTCCCTCCTCATATGAATAAGAGGAAGTCGGATTTCCACGAGGACTATATGGTGTCAGCACTCGTCCAACTCACGAAAAGTTTGCCACGCCGGCTTTAACTGTGACCTACCGCGGCATTCTTGCTCTTTACAGGCCAGGTTGCTGAATACGCCAATTTAAGCTTTGCACTACGTACACGCCAACGAGGTACGTGTGGGCATACTATCGCTTTTATTGTGCCGTTGCCAACACTTCTCCGAATTTGCCGTTGCTCGAAAATGGTTTTCGTTAGAGTGGGCAGGCAAAGGGTTAACTGCTTGCTGTATATGTTATGTTTCCTGAAATAAAATGCAATCCAAATCCGACGATTTATATTCTCGACTGTCGTGCACTATACATAGCCTCAATGTGTGGCGGAAATACCACAACTCGTAGAATCGAAAATAAGAGGGAGAAAAGACCCTACCACACCTGCAGTCTAACTATTGAGGTTTGACAGCGCAATTAACAGCGAGACCAACAAACAAGGCCCAGAGGCGCCGGAATTCACAACTGTCCGCGGGAGGAACGGGGAGCAGCCGGGGTGTCGAAAACGCACAGCGAACTTGTTGGAAGCTGCGGCGATCCAGGCATTCCGAGGATCGGCTTATGTCGATGCCGGATTTCAGCAAAATCAAAAGCGACAAAACACGTATACATTGTACTAGATAATCCGGCCGTGTATCTTACCTTCCGGTTCATGTACCGGGAAACCGCGAACAACCGAGATTGACGGGTAGTCACGGGTCGGCCTGGGACCCGTTGTCAACGACCGGCCGTCACTGCAGGGCGACGATTAATGGGCTCAGGAATACAAGTATCGTGCTTGGCGATGGTGTAAGTTTCGGTGACATATGGAAACGCGTTTAGCCAGATGATTTCGAGGGAGGGTGAAGGGCCTTGCGAATATTTTGTGTAGCATTAACTTCGAGGCTGCCAGTTCGTGTTGTTAAGCGAGCAAGGACGTCTATCGTGCCAGCGAGGTTTACGGTAAAACCGGGCGCCGAGGCCTCGGGGGATAAACCGGCAATAACAACAACTGGGTACCGTGGCGGTGCTTTGCCGTCTGGCGCACAGCCGTTTGGAAACCGTGCACGGACAGGACGGACGCTGATAAAACCGGGGGAGGAGGGCCGTCGCTAGTGGTGCCTTCAAGGAGGGGATCGGCAGGCCCACCTCACATTTCATCGATCTTGGCGAAACCATAATTATTGCCGAAGAAAGGTCGGGAAGTCATCCAACGGTAGGGGTGCAGCAGAAGCGTTTGAGCTTCAAACATGACAAGCTCGATATCTCACCCGAAACATGACTTCAAAGACAATCGTTCTATATGCGCTAGCAGCCCCCACCGTTTCCTACATTTTAAGGCCCAGTTATTGCAACGAGGGGCAGACGCATGCTCCCTTTCCCGGGAGTGATTTTCTCTTATTTTTGGTCGAACAGGCCACACCATCAACCCCGGAGACAGCATGATGTTGCCGGTATGTTTCGCGTTGCTACCTGAAGGGCCCAAAACAGCTCGATGGCAACATGGAATTCGCGAAACGCTCAAGCATTTTGAGTCACCGTGGCGACATGTATTTGCGTTTGATGCCGAGCCTGTGGGAAGGTGCTTCGATTGGACTCCAGTGTGTTCGTCCAAGCCCATTAGTCAGACATTTGCCGCAATCCCAAAGCAAGGGGCCTTGGAAACCTTACGTGCACTCCTACGGTGGCATGCGACGACATTTGTCCACTCGTGTCGTCTATCAGAACATTACGCCCGACCGACTACTTATCGCTATTACAGTAGTAATCGACAAACAAATTACGAACCGTTACATATCTCAACATAGCAGGCGACTGCAGTTTGTTGGCGTTCTATTGAAACAGTACTGAACCAAGCCATACCAGAAATGGCCTAAACTGACCGTAGCATACGTTGGGTGTCGGACTGCGGACGGTCCATTGCGTCGAACACACTTCGCACGTGCGGGACGGAGAAGCAGGCTGACAAATATACGCGCTGTACGTAGGTCCTTCTCATATTGCACCTCTTGAACAAGATGTATCGACGATGATAATGTAAAAAAATAACCTTATGACACGTATTTCGTGTTTACCACGCCGCCACGTGATAAGCGATGATATCGTAAGCGATCTGCCGTATTTCTGCGTCTCAGTAGCGACAATTAGACAGCGTCTACCGAACAATTTCCTGACGATCTAACGTGATGCCTGGTCTGAACGTTTCTTCGTCTCAAGGACCATCGCTTTCGTCATCCCAGTCGAACATACCGTGATCCCTTCTTCGAGCAGCCTCGTTACATGCTTCCTCGTCCCAGGGGCAGCCATTTGAACGAGCCCACTCATAAACTTTCATGTGGCCCTCCTCGACAGCGTAGCTACATGTGCGGTCGTCCCAGCGACAGCCGTTCGCCCTTGCCCACCGAAGTATCTTTAAATACCCCCCGCCAGCAGCAGTGGTGCATGTCCACTCGTCCCAGGGGCAGCCATTCGCACGTGCCCACTTGAGCACGTTCAGATGCCCTCCGCCAGCTGCAGCGGAACACGTTCCCTCGTCCCACGGGCAGCCATTCGTACGTGCCCACTCAAGCACGTTAATATGTCCTTCGGCAGCCGCATTGGTACAGGTTCCCTCTTCCCAGGGACAACTATTCTCGCGTGCCCACTGAAGAACACCTAGGTGACCTGACGAAGCCGCCTCAATGCAGGTACTCTCGTTCCAAGGACAACCGCTCTCACGCGCCCACTGAAGAATAGCCAGATGGCCTCTTGAAGCAGCCTCCTCGCAGGTTCTCCCATCCCAAGGACAACCGTTACCACGCGCCCACTGAAGAACGCCAAGGTGGCCCCCTTTCGCAGCCTCTGTGCACGTGTCAGCGTTCCAAGGGTAACCGGTATTATGCGCCCACTGAAGAACGTCAAGGTGACCTGATGAAGCCGCAACGCGGCAAGTACTTTCGTCCCGGGGGCAGCCGTTATCGTGAGCCCACTGCAGAAGCTCTGGGTGTCCTGCTGCAGCAGCCGCTCTGAACATTAACAGATTCCAGGGACAGTCGTTAAATCGGAGCCACTGAAGAACGTCCAGATGCCCCCCCTCGGCAGCGCCAAGGCAAGCGGACCAATCCCAGGGGCAGCCGTTAGCCCGTACCCACTGCAGGGCGTCCAAATTCCCCCCGCGAGCAAACCCGTAGCATGTTTGTTCGTCCCATGGGCAGCCGTTCGACCTTAACCACTGTACAATGGCCAAATAGCCTCCAAACGCAGCCTTCCCGCAAACGTCCTCGTCCAGGGGACAACCGTTAGCGTGTGCCCACTGGAGAGCGCCTAAATGGCCCGCACCCGCAGCCACCTTACTAGTGCTCATCCTCAAGTGGCAGCCCTGCGTTTTTGCCCATTTCATGACGTCAACATGCCCCCCCTCTGCAGCTTTACCGAACAACGAATCAGACAAGGGGCAGCGGACCGATCTGGCGCACTGGAGTAAGTCCAGCCTGCCAAGACTCGCAGCCGCCTCACATACTGTCTTCCGCTTCTTCAGGCCGCCTTTAAAGCACTCCAACAGCTGGGGGATCGTCGTGTTTGCCATGATGGCACGGGAATATTTGGGCCGCCCCCCCCATGCCTTGTTCCAGGTAGTTGAAACAGGAGCGAAATACAGGTACTCCTTGTGGTCGACGAAGTCGACCAAGTGGAGGACGACATCAGCGTGTGTCGCAAGAGGGTTGGCCATGAGTGCTGCGCAGTGTTCCTGATTGGAGGGGGTGACAGCGCGACGGACGCGGTTTAGATGCGTAGAAAGAAGGTTGCTCCTCCTTCGTTCAATTAGATGGCAGCAATACAGTAACTAGCCGTGTCGATGGAAGCATATTGGTTCATGTCGCCGGGTCAGCGCAAACCAGTTCCGCCGCATGCACACACCAACCAAGGCGTTGTTGCTGTATACGAACAGATCACGTCCGCTTACAAAATAATCGGTGTCGACGGTTAACATGATGACGACGAAGCACAGAGTTGGAAAATCGAGCGTACGCAAAGGCTAGCGGAGGACGCACGCCAGGACTTCGCGGCAGCACCACATCTGTCGGTAAGCAATATTTGGTTCCCTCGTTAAAAGGATCACGTATGAAACCCGACGCCTAAACTTCGTCTATTTGAGTCATCCCACGGTAGGGGTTTCACTGTTTTGGGCCAAACGTTCCTGACCGTTTGACTTCCTGAAGTGAGAAACTACCGGTTGGTATGATCGCTTAACGAACGTATTTGTTTTAGGTTTGGCGGATATAAACGCTGATTGGGTTGCGCGAACGAAAACCTTGGAACTCATGTTCTGGGTGAGATATTGAGCTCCTCATGTCAAGAGCTTAGGAACTTATTGCTACACCCCTACCGTGGGATGACTCATTTTCATTCTTGGATACGCCAACTACCACACGCCTTTCAACCAGTTGCCCATGCATTCAGCACGTAACGAAATGACAACATAATATCTTATTCTTTGTTGTGATGTATCGTGTATACTCGCTATTTGTGGAATTGTCACCAAAACGCATTCGGTATATGCTGATCCTCGTGAATATGACATGCTCAAACAAAAGAGGAGAAAATAGTAGACCCCAAGTTTTGAAAATATCACGACCTTTGCAAAACAAAGGAGGGGAGCACCGTGCTGCCAGGAAGCATAACCATCAAGAGCGGAAGGAGACGTTATTGGCTGTTGCTATATGAGGTAATGGTCCGTGTAAAACCGCTCTGGTACACGACGAGCTCTAAGAGAGAGCGTGCAAGATAGACACTAAACAGTCTCGCTGGAAACAGTACAACGAGGGGTGGGCCACAGGGATCGAGACCTAAGGGTTTTTTGAAGCCGTCTACATTTTAAAAAGTCCTCTCTTCTATGGGAGGAACCGTGCTGCTAATCACGGCAGGATGTCCGTGTCTAAGCGTGCTATATGTTGGTGAAAACGGTAGGATGGGGGGACAAGCACTTACGATCGCGTATTTACAGGTGTTTGGGGTTACGCTCGATATTAGTACCGACGTGGTCCTCGAATAAACCACGAACCGCAAAACATTTCATACGAGCGGCAATAGCAATGTGTCACAGAAAAGCGCACCGCCAAATCACTTGGCACCAGGTACTTAGGATTGTGTTTGTTTTGTACAGCCCGGAAATGAAGTTGCAAAGGTATTAGTGTAAAATTTACGCACGACCCACGAAGCTCGACTTAGATGGGGCGAACCCGGCACCAGTGACGTCTACTGTCGCGAGCAGCAAAGGTGCAGGATTGGGTTTACAGTCGCGGTTCGAGCCGGTGTGTTGAAGAGCCATCCGTCCCTAAATTATTTCCACATAAACCACAGCCCTGCGCGTCGCTAAACGTGGATTTCTCGTTTCGTTCTCCCTGCTGCCTGTGTATGTTGTCTGCGTATTAGTTCGTTTCTGACATAGGATTCCAAGTAGCAGTCCTAAATAGAAAACATAATTCTCAAGTGCAAGGGACACAATGCGCGAAAAAACAATAACATACAGTGCACTGAGGCAAAATAAAAGCGTGAGTGACCCTTATTTCGCAGCGCGGACACGTGGTACGATACTATACTATTGATAGTGTACTATTTAATAGCACTTTTGGGAGTGTTATTATGTCTGAATGACGCGGTCCCTCAAACCCAATCGTCGGAATGTCGCTCTTGTTTTGCCCTTGAACGATGTATACACCTATCGTATTAACAGGCGGTAGGTTTGATCACCGGGGTGCACCTTTGGTTTCCTCAAACTCAAATAACGGGTGAGCTAGCTATGGAGCTATTCAAGTGAGCAGCCTCAGGGAAATGATGGCGATACACTATTATAGTACCGTAGCATGTGCCCTTGGGTCAGGCCATTCGCGGGAGTAGCTTCGCACCGATCTCTACACAGAACCAGTGATGCCTTGTAGGATACGCCACTGCCGTTGTGGCGAGAGGCACGACGTTTCCCCAACACGTGCGAGTGACGGTTCAGTGTGAATACACAGCATGGCGTGCTCGTTAGGAGCACAATCACATAAAGGAAGAGCTTCGAAAATGTATACTAGCTCAAGAGGAGAACCATGCTTCCCATTGTCGTGTATTACCTCTGTCGAGCATTCCCCCTGTTCCGTACACGCAATACGTTGCATTCTGTATGTACCTGGTTCAAGAGAAGGACACCCAAACACAGGGACAAACGTAACATTACTGGCATTGGCTGTCATTAGGCTGGAAGGATTATTAAACTATTCGAACAGTGACCAACAACTTTGGTAACAAGTTGACCCCTGATATCACACCAATCAACGGCACCAATCCCCGTTTTGGCGACGAAATGGTTTCCGCTGGGTATGAATATCGCACAGAGTGTCGCACTACTGTAATGTCAAACGTGAGTCACACGTAGGTCACGCGAACATCGTTCGAGCGTCAAACAATGAAGCTATGCCCAGCTTGGCAACCAATGGGGTACAAACGAAACACGAACGTTTGGGCAAGGCCAGGGGTA
>JBBMKB010081387.1:0-12430 GCA_037833945.1 Alaria marginata
CCACGGAAACAAAGGAAACCAATGCACAAAGTCTAACTACCTTCTATGTCTACTTCCCGCTAAGCTATATCTACAATTAATACTCCATTAGTTGTCCTTGCTCCCTCCTTCTTCTCAATAGTACTCTTTACGCAGTTCTATATTTCATTGTGATTATAGTGATGAATAGGTTATGTTACCCCGTTATTATAGAACTTTTAAGGCCTTGTTTTTGCACCGGCTCGGGGCCGCTCGCTCGAGTGGGTGCCCTCGAATAGCCTAAGCTCGCTCGCTATATACCAGGGTATTGTTTGGTAGAATACGCCGCCACGCCGAATGGCGGCGTGTTTTACGCTGCTCCGAATGAAAGTCGCGGGGTGCCCCGCCCCTACCGTCGTGGTCTTTTGCTTGGCTGATGACGCATGACGGGTGCTACGACAGAGGTAGCACTTTTTTGTTTTTTTTGTTTCTGAATGACGGGGGCTCCTTAACCCATTAGATACAATCGTCGGAAAGTCCTTGTTTTTCGTCCCGATCCTTTTGTAACAACCTAGGCCATGGGTTTGTTCATCGGGTTGCACTTGCTTTCAGTTTACTCGACATCAGTTGATGGGTGAGGTTCAGGGCGCCCTAAGTAAAGGGAAGATCCCCAGAAAAATGCGGGCGCACCTCTATCGTGGCATGTATGTATGTGTCGCATGCTTGCTGCGGTATAGAGTTGCACCGTTTAGTTTCTTGCGGAGGCTCCTCCCTCGGGGAGCTCTATATATACCTCACAACGCGTTCTACGATAGAGGTAGCACTTTTTGGCGTTTTTAATTTCTGGATGACGGCGTTCCTTAACCCCTTTACAACTGGAAACCCTTTTTGGGGACAAAATTACTTGATAATAGTATAGGGACGGGGTTCGGGGTTGTAAAGGGGTTAACCCAAAATCGTCGGAATGTCATGCTGTGTTGGCAACATGCTTTGTTTGCATAGATGGACCACGGGTTTGTACTCATCGGATTGGGCTTCCAGATTGCTCAAAATCAGTTATTGGGCGAGGTGTATATAGAGCTCCTAAAATGAGGAGGTTCAGAAAAAAACATGTTGCTATTAGCACACCTCTATCGTAGAATGAGTCGCCCCCGAGATTTTGCTTTATTTTTGAGTAAACCCAAAAATGCAACCCGATGAACAAAGTCCATGTCCTAGGTATAAAAAAAAGAGCATGTCCGGCGATTTAGGGTTTTAAGGAAAAGCCCCGTCATTCAGAAAACCAAATAGCCTAAAACTGCTATACTCTAATAGTAGTATTCATTTAGCATGCGTCGACTAAAACAAAATAATACGTCAAATACCTAGGCCATGGGATTGTTTGCCGGTTTACACTTTTTTTAATCTAAACGAATCAGCGTTTGGGTGAGAGGTACACAGCTCCTCAAAAGTGGGGGGGAGGGGGGTTCACAAAAAGCTTAGGGAACCTCTAGACCTCAGCATGCGTCGCGACCTTACCCGATACATTTTCATCGTGGTAAGCGTTTGTGCCGGTCGGTTTTACGATACGCTCCGCCAGAGGATGGAAAAGTCTGCAGCTCTGTGCCAACGAAAAACGCCCAAGCCCGTTTTGGGGTGAGCGAGGGGCCTAGCCTCGGTCGTGAGAGTACGGGTATTTTCCGGTACAGCAGTGGCCCCTCTATGGCGCCGGTATGTGCCAGCGGGAAAAACCGGCACTATAGCGACAACCGGCACTACTCCGGATTGGGGAATATATATATTTAGTATGGAAACGGAAAACTGTGCGAAGCGATTTCACCGGCATTATATAGCTCACCGGCATTAGTAAACCAGCATTATAGAGGGACCACTACCGTAGTATATACACAATCCGGTAGGCGGGGCGGAAGAGGCAGCAAGGAGTACAGCAAGAACAGAAGTAGCAATAGCTGTAGTAGGGGTTGACCTGCAGGCGTTTATACCCAGGGGTTTGGGACGGAGGGGGGGGGGGCGGGTACCGCAGCCTTGGGGGTGCTCGGGATGACTGACCCACCTCAAGTGCGTATAAGACACCCGCGACGATGATTGCGATGGAACCAGACTTGTTAGCTAGAGCCTCCCCGTTGTTGAGGCAGGTATCCATCTGCGGAAGGCAGGAAGTGTGGAGGTGAACCAGTAGTGGGAACAGTTGTATGTGTTAGCCCAGTAGTAGCAGTAAGAGTAGTAGTACAGTAGTAGTAGTAGTAGTAGGAGTAGTAGTAGTAGGAGTAGCAGTAGTAGTAGTAGTAGTAGTAGTAGTAGCAGTAGCAGTAGGAGTAGTAGCAGTACAGTAGCAGTAGTAGGAGTAGCAGTAGAAGGAGCAGCAGTAGTAGGAGCAGTAGTAGTAGGAGGAGGAGAGTCATCCCGCGGTAGGGGTAGAGCAATAAGGTTCTGAGCTCCTGACATGAGGAGCTCAATATCTCACCCGACACATGACTTCCAACATTTTCGTTCGCGCAACCCGATCAACATATCTATCCGCTAGTCCTAAAACAAATGCGCGGTAAAATGATCATACCAACCCGTAGTTCCTTACTTCAGGAGCTCAACCGGTCAGGAACGTTTGACCCCAAAAAGTGCAACCCCTACCGTGGGATGGCTCAGGAGCAGTCCCCCCCCCCCTAGCGTAGCCTTGGCTGCTGCTCGGAGTGTTTGCGCGCGTCTCGCGCGTTGTTTGTGTTTTTTTGTGTCGACGTGTATGCTGACGGTAGCGGTGTGCACGTTAAACTTGCTGACGCTCCTCGCTTGAGGAACTCTATATTTTTGTACTCTGCGTGCAAACATACGTTGAACCAGATGAACGACCAATCTCATGGTCTAGGTGTGTATATCAAATCATATTACGAAACGTATAATAGTATTCTGGAACATCGACGACGCGAGCTCACGATAGACGTATCAATGGCCGGGGTTCCTCCAAAAAAGAACCTCCCGGCATCGTTGAAATCCCACTTAGTTTTGAACCATACTATAAACTATACACATGCTACGTGAGAGGTGCAGTGTTGTTTTTATGAGGAGTTCGGTATGCAAAGGTGCAGAGTCATCGATGATGTTGTGTGGTACTACAACCAATGGTTCGCCCACGGGTCCGCTGTGGGTCGCGAATGGCCTACCGGTTGGTCACCCATGGGCCCACCCGCGGGTACCCTATGGTAGTGTGTCTCGTGGGACTCCCATAAAAAATCCGTGAATGAGTGTATTTCAACCCCTGCTGTGTTGCTCTGGTTTTGCCATGAGGTTTGGCGTCAAGAATCCAACCCCTGTATATGCAAGTTCTGGTCACCAATAGACGCACTCTGCGATAGAGGTGCAGCATTTGTTTTCTGAAGCTACTCACTTGAGGACCTCTATGCCTCACCGAAAAATGTATTTTGAGCAAACTGAAAGTGCAATCCGATCAACAAACAAACCCATGGCCCATCTATACAAAAAAACGCGTATGACAAAAACAAATAGGACGACATTCCGACGATTTTGGGTTAAGGAGCCCCGTCGTCCAGAAAGAAAAAACGCCAGAAAGTGCTACCTCTATCGTAGAACGCATTAATAAATGATCGTATTACGGGGGACCATAGTAAATAGGACCAAATGTTGTTAGTAAAAATCGGTAAATATATAGGTTTTTGTGTGTACCGTAGGTACTATTTACTATGGTCCCCCGTAATAGCAACGACACCACCCAGTCTGGAAGAAGCAACACCCCTGCGCGTTGCCCTTACCGCTTCGTTGGCCCGTCCCGGGGCGAGAAAACCGAGTGCGGCGGCTACCACCGGCCTGTACGTAAGGACAGCGATCAAAGGGGAAAGACGCGAAGGGGTTAAGCATTATTAGACTAACCTTATACACGGAAGATCACGAAGAAAAAGGGTATCATATTATACATCGACCGTATACTACTTAGAATGGAGGATAACCAAGCACGGAATATCATAATATTGATAGCGAAAAAAGGACGCGTGCGTGCTATTCATATCATGCCATAGAGGTATCACTTTTGGACTAAACCCGGACGTGTTCTACGATAGAGGTAACCCTTTTTGGCGTTTTAAGTTTCTGGATGACAGGGCTCCTTAACCCAAAATCGTCGGAATGTCATTCTATTTTGGCAATATGATTTTGAGTAGATGGGCCACGGGTTTGTCCATCGGGTTGCACTTTCAGTTTACTCAAAATCACTTACTAATAGTATAGAGTAATATCATTTTCCTCAAGTGAGGACCCTCAGAAGGCAAATACTAATGGTAAACCTCTATCGTAGAATGTGTCCCCGTTTCTGAGTCATCCCACGGTAGGGGTGCAGCACTAAGTGTCTGAGCTCCTGACATGAGGAGCTCAACATCTCACGCGAAACATGACTTCCAAGATTTTTGTTCGCGCAACCCGATCAACATTTCTATCCGCTAGTCCTAAAACAAATACACTCGTAAAATCATCATACTCGTACCAACCGGTAGTTAGTTGTAGTTCCTCACTTTAGGAGCTCAACCGGTGAGGAACATTTGACCCCAAAAAGTGCAAACCCTACCGTGGGATGACTCTTCTGAATAACGGGGCTCCTTATTAACGGGTAAATCGTCGGAATGTCGTTCTTGTGTTGCAATATATATGAATGGTTTATATATACTTTTAGAGCATACCTGGTAGGCAATAAGTCTGTTCATCAAGGTTCACTTTCAGTTTACCCCCAAAAAAAGCAATTTTTGGGTGAGTGAGGTACAAGAAGGACAAGAAGGACAAGAAGGACAAGAAGGACAAGAAGGACAAGAAGGACAAGAAGGACAAGAAGGACAAGAAGGACAAGAAGGACTCTTCGAGTAAGTGAAGTGCCCCAGAAACAAAATTAACATCCCCCCTGCTACCGTGGCATGAACCAATATGACAACGATAAACTTAATAGCTTGGAGGGATGTCCTAAGTAAGGCGCTAACATACGCTAAGGAGGGAGAGAACCCTCATTTTCCCGACGCATTCTACGGTAGAGGTTCACCTTTAGTATTTGCCTTCTAAGGCAATTTGCCTTCTGAGGGTCCTCACTTGAGTAGCTCCATACCCTCACCCAAAAACGTATTTTGAGCAAACTGAAAGTGCAATCCGATGAACAAACCCGTGGCCCATCTATACAAAAAAACGATATCGCAAAAATCGAATGATATTCCTATACTATTAGTAAGTGACTATACTATTAGTAAGTCATTTTCGGTTAAGGAGCCCCGTACTCCAGAAAAAAACAAAAACGTAAAAAAGTGCTACCTCTATCGTAGAACGCATCTCAACCCTTGACACGGACTATGGACGACACATACATACTTACGCGACCGGCTCTCTGCGCACCTCATTCAAAAACGCCTCAACACACATTTTGACGGCACGGCTAAACCCTACCGTATACCTGGTAGTCACGGCTGAACCCTACCGTATACCTGGTAGTCACGGCTGAACCCTACCGTATACCTGGCAGTATAGCCTTGGTCGGTAGTTCCGCCTTACTTAGTTGTGGTTTACTGAGAGAAAAAGAGAGAGCGATCACAGGGCGTTGCTGGCCCTTTTGCTCGTGGTTTGCTGATGCTAAGTAACCGACACCACAGCATTTTGTGCTCGAGAGTAGGGTGTTTGCGATTTCCAACCTCTGCCGTGGGTGGGAAAAACATGTAACGAGAAGAGTAGTACTGGAACCGACGAATGAATGTCATACTAACCCAAAGGCTAACCACAACCAGTCCACGCAAAAACTAGAGCAGAAACTATAAACAAATGGTAGAGGAAAAACAAATCGAATTTCTTATCCAATTGTTTCGCTGGTTGTTACATTCTACGATAGAGGTTCACCTTTTTTTTTCTGAAGCTCCTCACGTGAGGAGCTCTAAACGTCACCGAAAAATATATGTTGAGCAAGTTGAAAGTGCAATCCGATGAACCAACCCGTGGCCAATCCATACAAAAAAGCATATTGCAAAAATAGAATGACATTCCGACGATTTTGGGTTAAGGCGCTCCGTCATCCAGAAAATAAAAACGCCAAAAAGTGCTACCTCTATTATCGTAGAACGCGTCGGTTTTTCGTCGGTTGAGTTGTGGGTTGGCTTTGGATTGTGACGTTCGACGGTTTCAATTACTAACATTACGTTTTCGTACCCAGCTCTTACCTAACCAACGTTGGCACATCGCAAACACCCTATTACGGAGGACCATAGTAAATAGGACCTGCGGTACGCACAAAAGCCTATATATTTCCATAATGTTAGTAACAGTATTTGGTCCCATTTATTATCGTCCCCCGTAATAGTATATGAACAGTGTCGAACGATAAAGTTGGCACCCTATGATGGGGTCTAGGGCGGGGACAGACCGCGTGTCTCGTTCATATCGAGGGGACTGTTGTAGTAACGAAGCCAGATACGCCAACATATTTTTGCTCACAGATATACCCATCCCCAGAAGCGCGACCACGCCTTCGCGGCGCGCTCCCAGCGAGCCGGTTCGGGCCCCGCATTGTTGTTGCTGCTGCTGTTTGTCACCTCAGCTTTCGCCAGGAGAAACAAGACCACACTCGCCTTCACAACGGTGAATAAGTAGGACAGGGGGTAGGCGGTGTTGAAGGGGGGTGGGGGGGTATAATCAGTAGCATTCGCGGCCGAGGTCTCTGTCTGTCAGACCATAGCAGCAGTGTTTGTTGTTCCTGCTCGTCGCCTCCATTTTGGCCAGGAGAGAAGCAACACGGCGCTCGCTATCTCAACTGTGAAATAGCACAGCGGCGGGGGACACATTCTACGGTAGAAGTTCACCATTTTTTTTCTGGAGCTCCTCACTTGAGGAATATCATATTACTCTATACTAATAGTAAGTGATTTTGAGCAAACTGGAAATGCAGTGCGACGAACAAACCCGTGGCCCATCTATACAAAACACGCATATTGCAAAAATAGAATGACATTCCGACGATTTTGGGTTAAGGAACCCCGTCATCCAGAAAATAAAAGCGCCAAAACTGCTACCTCTATTGTAGAACGCGTCGGGGGGGGGTGTAATCTCGTCACTACCTACCATGCATGGTCGCAGTCGGTCAGACGGGAGCACTGATGTTTGTTGCTGTTCGTCATCTCCGCTTTGGGTAGGACAAATAACACCACACGGTCGCATTCATTCGCAGCGAGCGGTGAAACATTAGCACAGATAGGGTGCCGCGCTTGAGGCAGCATATTTTGGATGAACACATGCTTCTGGTTGACGAGAGACCCCTTAACCCAAGAACTACCCAGTATCATGGGAACTCCATTCACGTTACTCGTTGTATACCTACAATAGGCCACGAGATTGTTCGTCGGGGGTACTGCAGCACTTTCATAGTTCCTAATGATCAGTTTGTGGGTGTGGGCCGTGTAGAGCTCCTCAAGCGAGGAGCCTCCACAAAGCATAGGTGCTACTGTACCCCTATCCTTCCTAGCACGCATCACTACATACATACATACATGTAACAGTACTACCAAATTGCAATACCATGCATGGATGTGTAGCCTGTCAGACCGGAGCACTGCTGCTGTCACTGTTCGCCACACCTCTCCGCTTTGGCAAGGAAGGAGCGATACCACCACGGTCGCGCCTTGAAGCAAAGAAGGTGAAACGTGTCAGCATTGACAGCCAGCGTCAGTCGCGTGGAGCGATTGACGCGTTAGTGCTAAGATAGAGAGGTAGCACTATTTGGCAAATAACGTGTGCTACTATACACTAGGTATTAGTGTAGCGCTTTATGGCTATGACGCGTTCTACGATAGAGGTGGCACTTTTTGGCGTTTTTTTTTTCTGGATGACGGGGCTCCTCAACCCAAAATCACTTACTAATAGTATAGGAATGTTAAATTACTTACTAATAGTATAGGAATGCCATTCTATTTTTGCAATATGCATTGTATATATGGCCCACGGGTTTGCTCATCGGATTGCACTTTCAGTTTGCGCAAAATCTGTTTTTCGGTGAGGCGTAGAGCTCCTCAATTGAGGAGCTTCAGAAAAACAATGCTGCACTATCGTAGAATGCGTCCTATTTCTTTTGTGAATGGCGGGGCTCCTTGAGTTAAAATCGTCGGAATGTCAATTTTTTTTTTTCGCATCATGAACTGTTTTGTAGGTATACTTTAGGCCATGATCATGGGTGTGTTTCATCGGGAACCTTCCAAGTAAGTTCGGTTTTTGCTCAAAAATCATACCTACCTATAGTTTTTTTGTTTCGTTTTTTTGGGTGAGGTAAAATAGGTGAGCTCCTCAGGTGAAGGAGGAGCCCCAGAAAACATAGTAGATAGGGTGTTGTTATCATACTGATTAAAGTAGCGTGCGTCTCTATTACGGGGGAACGTAGTTAACAGGACCTACGGTAGACACAAAAACCTATATATATATTAGAGTCGTCCCACGGTAGGGGTGCAGCAACAAGTTCCTGAGCTCCTGACATGAGGAGCTCAGTCTCTCACCCGAAACATGACCTCAAGGATTTTCTTTCGCGCAACCCGATCAACATTTCTATCTGCTAGTCCTAAAACAAAAGCGTTCGTTCGTGTAATTATCATACCAACCGGTAATTCCTCGCTTCATGAGCTCAACCGGTCAGGAACGTTTGACCCCAAAAAGTGCAACCCCTACCGTGGGATGACTCTATATCTTTTTTTACTACCAGTATTTGGTCCTATTAACTACGTTCCCCCGTAATAATCTATTTTCTGGATGACGGGCCCCGGCTCCTTAACCCAAACTCATCGAAAGGCTACCCTCCTTTTGCAATATTGTTTTCTGGTACACGTATATATATGTACAGTAGGTCATCGGTTTGTTCATCGAGACGCACTTACTTTCAGTTCACTCAGAAGAGTCATCCCACGGTAGGGGTGTGCAGCAGAAGGTTCTGAGCTCCTAACATGAGAAACCCAATATCTCACCCGAAACATGACTTGGATGACGTTCATTCGCTCAACGACACATTCTACGATAGAGGTTCACCGTTCTTTTTCTGAAGCTCCTCACTTGAGGAGCTGTATACCCTCACCGAAAAACTAATTTTGAGCAAAAATGAAAGTTCAACCAGATGAAAAACCGGTGGCCCATCTAAACGAAATAAACATATTCCAAAAATAGACTCAAAGTCCGACGATTTTGGGTTAAGGAGCTCCGTCATGCAGAAAATAAAAACGCCAAAAACTGCTGCCTCTATCGTAGAACGCGTCCAACCCCGACCAACGTTTCTATGCTCTATAGTCGTGCACCAAATGTGTACTCTATTGGAATATGGACTCTGCAGTCCACTAGTATCTAGTTGATTCGTAGTCACTACCAATGAGTACACTGAGTATCTTAGTCTAGATGCGGGGAATTACAGTATGCGGAGAGACTTGGTTTATTCCTTCTCACGGCCGTATTGTATTCAAGTTGTAACTAGCTTACTACCACAAGTATCGGAGAACGTTGCAGGGAACATTGCAAGGAACGTTACTATAGGACGGACTGTCGGCCAGCACGACAACCCGTATAGAGTACATCTGCCCGTAGCATGGGCATTGTCCCGAGGTGATCAGGTCACGGTCTCGCCCACCTCGATCACTCCTTACTCCTTACTCCCTTTTCCCCTTACTGCTTTTCTCTTTGCTCCTCTTCTTCTTCTCCTTATATTCTTTCTCTTCTCTGGTTTCTACCGTTTGGCCTCAATCGCCTTTTTCCAAACTATCTTCTCTTTTCTGCTCATCACAAGTGATCTTCACAGACATTTCGGTGCCATTCTGCACCTCCTATCACAGAGTCAGAGCCTCGACACGCATCATTCTTTTGACATAATCGTCACAGAATAATACCGACCGGCGACTCCTCACTTGAGGAGCTCAACCGGTGAGATTGTTTTCGCCCAAAAAGTGTTACCCCTACCTTGGCGGTTGACTCAGAAATTGGTTTTTGGGTGAGGTATAGCGCTCCTCAAGTGAGGAGCGTCATAAACACAATGGGGTTATTGTACTGATTTTAGTATAGTACCGTAGGTAATAGCACATACGTGTCGATTGTGGGGTACCAGGTATGTGGCGATAAAAGCAAGCCGGGAGCATGGGCCAGCAAGCTGGTTTTGCGGCTAACTTCAAAAGGATCGTGTGCAAAACCCCAACACGTGCACGTTATTAGCTCGTGCTGCACCGCACTCGTTGAGGAATCCGGAAGAAAACCAAGCTATATGCTCGATGCCTGTATGACGCATCCACTTTATTTGAATCTTCAGCCGAAACACGAAACACCGATTCCAAGTGTGATTAAACGTCTAACACCGCGCCAGCAATGACTACATGCACAACACCTTGGTGGTGCTGACAGTCACGACCCAGCCTCCTTACCTACAGAGGACGCGTTCTACGATAGATAGAGGTAGCACGTTTTGGTGTTTTTACTTTCTGGATGACGGGGCTCCTTAACCCAAAAATCGTCGGAATGTCATTCTATTTTTGCAATATGCATTGTTTGTATATATGGGCCACATATTTGCTCATCGGATTGCACTTTCAGTTAGCACAAAATCACTTACTAATAGTATAGAGATACTCAAGTGAGGAGCTCCAGAAAAAGAATGCTGTGCACCTCTATCGTAGAATGCGTCCTTTGTACTGACAGTTACGCCCCAGTCTCTTTACCTCCAGAGGTGGTTGTCGTGTTTCGCCTATCTAAATAGCTGACATACGTGCTACGATGACAGACAGCGGTAGCACGATTTGGCCAAAAACCCTTTTCTGAATGACGGGAGAGCTCCTTAACCCAGAATCGTCGGAAAAGCGTCACAATCTTGATTCTCACTTTTACTTACTGCTCGTATGATTGTTTTGTATACACCCAAAGAAAGCCACGGCGTTTTCTTTGTACGGTTGCGCCTTCAGTCCGCTCTACATCATATCAGCGCGTGGGTGGAGGTATAGAGAGCTGCTCAAGTGAGGACTCTCCGAAAATGAAACGTTCACGTCTACCGTACGCAGCATGTGTGTGTCAGCTGTGATTGGATTGTAGTATCGACGCATTCTATATTATATAGAGGTGCAGCACGTTTTTTTCTGAAGCTCCTCATTTGAGGAGCTTTATACCTCACCGAAAAACCGATTTTTAGCAAAACTGAAAGGGCAATCCGGTGAGCAAACCCGTGGCCCATACATACATGCAAAAAAAAAACATATTGCCAAAATAGTACGACGGCATTCCGACATTTTTGGGATAAGGAGCCCCGTCATGCAGAAAATAAAAACGCCAAAAAGTGCTACCTCTATCGTAGAACGCGTCTGTGTGTGGTTATACGTGGCCATATCTTCACGCATAGAAGCAGGTTGTTGGTGATTGCAACGAATAATAATGATGATGATGATGATGTGGATGCAAACATATACTGCCCATTTCGTCAAAATTCTACCTGGTGACACCACAGCCTATACGATAGTCTATTGTTCAGTAGACCCACACTGCTGCCTCGCCCCTCCCTCGTTTCGTCGGTTTAAGTATACAAACAAACGTGGTTATTTCGTTGAGTATTTGCGGACGACGCAGCTCACATCGTAGAGGACATTGAAGGCGATCATCAGCCGATTTGTGACCAGACAGGATCTGTCCGATACAGGCAGATTGTACTTCAGGACGCCAGCAGCCTGGGCGAGCGCCGCGAACGTGTGCATCGCCAAAAGCATCCGGTGGAGAAACCTAGCAAGAGTGGGGATGGACGCAAAAAGGCACGATATAAGTGGGCTTTTGGAGGCGTTCTACGGACGCGTTCCACGGTAGAGATAGCACTTTATGGCGTTTTTACTTTCTGGATGACGGGGCTCCTTAACCCAAAATCGTCGGAATGTCATTCTGTTTTGCAAGGTTCTTTTTTGTACAGACGGGCCACGGGTTTGTTCATCGGATTGCACTTTCAGTTTGCTCAAAACCAGTTCTTCGGTGGGGCGTAGAGGTCCTCAAGTGATGAGCTTCAGAAAAACCATACAGCACCTCTATCGTAGAATGCGTCTACGGTGGAGGTAGCGCTTTTCGGCCACAAAATATTTTCTGAACGACGAGGCTCCAAATCGTCGGAATGCCATTTATGTTTGGCAAAATAAGGCTTGTTTCTGTATACCTGGGCCACGGATTTGTTCATCGGTTGATTGCACACTTTCAGTTTGCTCGAACACATTTTTTGGGGGAGATATCTAGAGCTCCTCAAGTAATCACCATCCTCAGAGGAAAATGGTGTTGTAACACTGATTACAGTATTGTACGTAGTCATGTGTCTTTGAGTGAAAAACAATTGATCCATATATACCAGGTATTCCACCACTACAAAGTTCCAGGGCTGTTCACGGGTCAGGTCAAACCTCACGGGTCGGGTTGGGTCGGGTCGGGTCGGGTCGGGTCGGGTCGGGTCGGGTCGGGTCGGGTCGGGTCGGGTCGGGTC
>JBBMKB010081398.1:0-25423 GCA_037833945.1 Alaria marginata
GGATTGCACTTTCAGTTTGCTCAAAATCAGTTTTTCGATGAGGTATAGAGCTCTTCAAGCGAGGAGCTTCAGAAAAACATGGGGAACCTCTATCGTAGAATGTGCCCTCAGAAACATGTTTTTTTGTAACATTTGCGAAAAACCCCGAGAATCGGGGGGGAGGAGTGAGAACTATACATTCCCGTGTAAAAAAATAGTGTTTTCAAAGCTCTGCCCTCTCTGCGTAATAATATAACCATAGACAATTTTTTCATTTACTCTAACGGTACTGTAGCAGCCCGTTTTCAAACTACCGTTATACGAAGTACATACAAACAACAAAACTGCCCCTGTATCAACAATCGGATTGGTGCAAACAACCGCCCAACCTCGATAGTTGGACTGTTTGCTGGGGGGCAGACCGCCAATCCATCTCTCTTGGCACTCTGTATCGCTGGATTAAAACAGAATGGTGCTGGAGTAAGGATTGCACGTTTTGACCAAACATATTGTGATAGACGGCGATCCTCAACTGAGCAGCCATCCACCATCTTTGTACACAATGTGTACTATTCTACAGTCATCTTTACATACCTAGACTAGCCCATAAGATGGTGTATTGGCCTCTGAAAACCGATGGTTGAATTAGGTAAAGAGCGCCTCAAGTAAAAAATCTTAAAAAAATGTGATAGGAACCTATCTGCCGTAGCATCTCGTGAAAAACCATAGCATGGTGTAATAATCGGGTGAACCGTAGCTTCTACGGGTAGATCACCTCAACCCTCTTGCTAAGCGTCCAACTACAGAATGCTTGTCACTCATAGGCTTGGCCTTTCATGAAAGCCATCAACGTTTATCAACCTTGAGCATATAAACTGCTACTTGGGGCAGAGTGCGGCGCTCATCGTTGCGCACGAGTTCTTCAACGATATTTCTCACCCTCCTCAAACCTTCGAGACTCGCGTTCGTATTAGGGTGTTTCTTGTCCGTAAGCCTACACGGTGCCTCCCCTCGATCTCTGCGCCAACCCTACAACAACCGACATATCGTTCCTTGTGACCATCGGGTGGAGAAGCGCCGGGAAGGCGTTCTTTGCTTATAAACCTGTACTTCCAAGCATGCAACCAGCCTTGTGAAATCTTGAGAACAGGATGCTAAGGAAGTGCTTAACCTTGAGCATCCCTAAACATGAGCTATCATGCAGAGGTTAGTCCAACTCTCGCCGCTGGGCACGGTTTTTTTTATCAAGATTTCTTTGCGGGCC
Source organism: Alaria marginata (assembly GCA_037833945.1). Lineage (NCBI taxonomy): Eukaryota > Phaeophyceae > Laminariales > Alariaceae > Alaria > Alaria marginata. Next base: position 1,244 of record JBBMKB010081398.1, read on the forward strand.
CTAACTAATACGAGCGATATTTTCATTGGCGAATTCCAGATTTGTCGGCCGATACTGCATCTCACCTCGATCCCCTCGCCAAGCCTACAACGGCCGAAAGATCATTTCTCGTGACCATGTTGTACAGCAGCGTGAGACACGCGTTCTTGACCCATAGGCTTGGTCTTCCGAGAAAGCCTGCAACCGCAGGAACCACTCCTTCGAGTACGCTCGAGCTTACACTGTGACGTGAAGTAGACAGAACCTGCGGATTGGAAACCCTGTGTGAGTGAATGCGTGTTGGCACGTCTGCCCCGTGTAACAAACACTTGGTGCTTATGGTAGCACTCCGTTGTCGATTCAATACGTACCAATTAAATATAAAAATTGGGATTAAGGACGCGTTTCTGCTGCGATGACGTAGGGACCAGGGCCAGCAATCAAAGCGTCTTATTCTCTAGTGCGGAAACGTGTGTTGAGGGTGGACACGTCTGTCTGTCCTCTGCAACGTTTGGTCCCGATGTATTTCCGGGTTGGGAAGGTAGCGGCTTGAACTGCAAGAGCCGCATGCTGTATTATGGTACGGGTGCACGAACCCGTTCCGAGTTTTGTTCATCGCTAGAGGGCCTGTACACGTCACTCATAACCTTGCTTTGGGATAACCTGAAAGTGCAACCTGGTTAACAACACCTCACCCCAATTGCATGGCAAATCACGGCACAAATCGCCAAACTAATCAAACGGTGTTCGGTAGTTACTCGGTTGACGAGCCCTAGCAAGTCACAAATAGTTTCGCCGAAACCGTTCTTGCCTCAATTGTAGCATGCGTGTACGGGCGTGACGGGAGGAAACTTAACAACTGCCTTTCATTTATACTTCGACTTTTAACCTCTCATGCGGTGTTCGTTGTGCCACACGTCTAGCAATGAGTCGGGAAGTCCCCCACAGGGGGTCACTAAGGAAGACATATATATACCGATTAGCGCGCATGGCGGGCGGTGATAACTGACAGCAAATGAACGCGTTCTACGATAGAGGTTCACCAACCATTTTGTTTCTGAAGCTCCTCACCTGAGTATTACTACATTACTGTATACGTTACCGAAAAAAATATTTCGAGCAAACTGAAAGTGCAATCCGATTTAACAAACCCGCAAACCCATCCACACAAAAAAAGCATATTGCAAAAATCGCATGACATTCCGACGATTTGGGGTTAAGGAGCCAAAAATAAAAACGCCAAAAGGTGTTACCTCTATCGTCGAACACGTCAATGCGCAGATCAAAGTTGCAGCCATGACACAGATTCGGGCGATTTGTGGAGTGCAGAACAGATACCTTGCCGATCGCCAGCAGGGATACGTGCAGGACCGCGTCCCCAGGCCCGCACCGCACCAGGCGGCAACACAACCACAGGATGTCGTCCAAGCGCTCTGTTGGTCTTTTTTCGCCGTGTTCTCCTGGATGGTTTATAAGTGAAGGGAATAATTGTGACCCCAGCTACTTTACGCGACATATCTTAAGAATTTGGCAGTTAAAAATGCAAGGCTGAGTTTGTATGTAATTTAAGAATTAACAGCTACGCATTTGTGCTCAGCAAGGACACCTATATAATAGCCTTTAAGAGCCTGGGCTCAGCCTTGACATCACAGTAAGCCGCGAGCCTTCGCCGAAACAGGAGATTCTTATCTGCTGTCTCGTACTGTATTTTCATCCCTCCAATATTTAAAATCAGTACTGACACTGGGTGCGCTGGCGCCCTTTCGTAAATCATGCGGTTTGCTTAGAAGGCAACCCACACAAGCAGGATCGATGATGCGGTTGCGTTAATGGTCGGCACCATGATTGTTCGATCGCTCGCCCGACGCGATATGGGCTGGGCTCGCCAACGAGTACATTGTTTATCGGCAAGTAGCAAGCATATGGAACAGACACTGTGTGTATCCCTCAGTGCATGTCTACTGTTGTACGGGTGATGTTCTCATGAGCCGAAGAGCTTCGACTTACGCTTTCGCGCCACCTACGTGATGTCAGGTGGTGTCCCTCGTGCACTGTTGTAACGTTACGGCCTAATTCACTTCGCACCAGGCGTAGAACCTGGTATCGATGTGGCGTTTCTACTCCGACCATTCGGAAATGCACACCCAAGCTTACCTCATTCAGGTTCATTTTCTGGCAATAAACGCGGCACCTGTTCTGGGGTCAGTCATCCAAATATTGTACGGCAACAACACTTAAGTACGAGCATGCCTAATGACAACCCCAGAAACAGCTACGGATGATAGAGCTGTGAGTTCACTCCGCTGGCGGCTTTCATTCGTTTGGTGGAAAGGCAAAACAACCAACCAGCGTTAGGATTTCTCCATATATATTAGAGCACGTTGCAAGCCCCAAATTCACGAAGCAGACACGAGTGACACATTTTGTCAAAGTCAACTCGCGCGACAAGCATCAATATCTATTACGGGGGACCATAGTGAATAGGACCAAATATTATAAGTAAAATAGGAAACTATATAGGTTTTCCTGTGAACCGTAGGCCCTATTTACTATGGTCCCCTGCAATAGCAACCCTTTTCGTTATTGTTTTCGCGGAGAGGCGAGGAGTGAGAATGTCGAAACCTTTGGGTTAACATACTAAAGACACGTACCGGAGGAGAGGAGATATGACAGCGGTGGTCGCGGAGTATCCTGAAACCTGAACGTAAAAAGATGATAAACAACAAAGGTAGCCAACTGACCGCCCAAATCAACTTCTTGACGGTATAGTCTGTCACCCTGTGTATCAAGAGAACCCTCGGGTGCCGTCGGCATCGTGTTTAAGCTTCCCCAGCGGTTCTTGCGAATCTCGGCTGATACACCATTCTTTGACCGAGGTTTTCGTGCTTCGCCGTTTCCCTTGTCAGGGGTGAACCCTTCCGGAAAGTTGAGGAGCGATAAAACCGCTCTGAAGAGCATTTGTACAACCTGCACGTGGAGAAAATACGCGCCCAGCGGGAGACGGTGAGCATATTCTGCAGCCAGGGTTGTGCCATGATTTGCATTTCTTGGGATACTAGGTATCAACCACACATGTTCCATATAGCGAATCCCTGATGGAACTTTAAACCTATCATTGCACGGGTGTAACGTCACGCAAAGTGGTTCGTCGGCCCTATATCATACTTGGGCCGATGGATTAACCCTCCAGGCTGCGCAAGGATTTGGCGTACTGCCTACTCGGAGCTGAGGTAATCTAGGGTTTGCAACGGTGAAAGGAGCTATGCCGACAATGCTTAAAACCCGATTGCATAGCCTTGCTATCCAATATAATGGTGAGGGAGTTCCGTGGATACATGCTACAGCAGAAGCCCATACCCCACCCCAACTGGGGTAGCAAGGAGCTCTACAGCCCAACCCCAAACTTGATTTTGAGCAAGACGAAGAATGGATGGATGTATCACCAGATGGAACGAACGATGGCTTACAGTAGGTACGATATAGCACAAGCGGCTTTTCAATTATATTGGGCAATTCCGACTAAGAGGCCCCGTCAGCCAGACATACGGGCCTACCCGTGCCACCCCTAGGGTGGTACACGCGACTAGTTCAGACGAGGACCTCCATTCATGAAGCGCCCCTATTCATGCAGCTCTTGAGGGCTGCAACCGCGTTTCGCGCACAAAGTACTCGGGGTTTCAGAGATATAGTGACGCGGACGGCTTATACGCACAGGATATGTTTGTGTCCGGAGCTGGTCAGGTTGATTCAGCAGCTCCGCAGCACCAATTAACATTACCTTAGCTGATCAGGTTGGTTCAGCAGCTGCGTAGCACAAATTGACGTTACCAGACATGCGACTGAAGGGACTGCTCCCTCAAGCAGAACACGTTGCCACTGACGGAGCTCCGCTACTAAGGAACTACTCAATATATTGCCGATTGTTGGCTAGATGCATACGCGTACGAAATACCATATACATACCAGTAGGACATATGGCCGTGTGTCTGCCATAGCGCACACGTGTTTTAAAGTCGGTGGCTGGGTGCGGAAACAAATCACCAAGTTTCCTCTAGTGAGAGCCCTCATAAACACTACAGGCTACCCCCATCACGCGTCACGGCCGCTCGGCCGCTCTTCCTCCGGCAGCAAGGAAGCTTCAATACCGTCCGAGCTACGCCCAGCATCCGCATTGGCTATCTCTCACCAACCTGTATCGCTATCGAAACTGCTCGATGACCCACGGCCAAGAGCCTTAGCAACAGCTCCATTAGTCGGCAATTGTCCGTCTTCACTGCGTTAGATACCCTTATCGTAGCACATAGCCAAGTCAGAAATCCACCTCACCTGTTCTTCCTCTGGCAGCAAGAACGATTCAATGCCGTTCGAGCTATCTCCGGCAACCGCATCGGCAATCTCCGACCAATCTTCATCACTATCCAAGCTGCTCGACCGTCGACGATCAAGGCTCCTTACTACACTACTACCCCCACGCGCCCTCCGGCGGTCCCTTGCCCCAATAGACCTAGCCTCTCCGTCCTTCGGAGAAATGATCGTGCGGTTAGAGCTAAGCACCGATCCGGCAGGCGATATCTTGACATTGTTTAGCCCGAGCAAAGTAGAAGTATTCACAGGGCTGTGAACGCTTCCGGTAGCGGCGTCGTACTCTGAAGGAGCGATCGATTGAGAATTTGTGTCATCGAAGTCGGGACGTGAGTGTCCGGCGTAGGCCGCTCGTGCGGCGGCTTCAGCCTTCGCGACGAGCACCCCCATGTGTTCCACGCACAGGTTGCATAAGGATGTCTGTCGTGATAGACACACGGAACGCCGAAATCAAAGTTGGGCGCGGGGAGGGGTGGGGGGTGACAATGAGGAGTAGATGCTTTCCGGAACTAGAATATCCTCCAAGAACAGATTGTCTCTGTGGTGCATGGGAACGAGCACCCCCATGTGCTCTACGCGTCGGTTACACAGCGCTGCCTGAGTTAGAATGATTGGCCTACGAAGTAAATGAAATGACTTGGGCAGTGAAGAATAGCAACGAGCATAGTAAGCTCTGGGATTGGAACGTGCACCAACAATGAGATTTATCAATCTCTCGCTGTGGCACTTAATCAAGAGCATAGTCGCGTTCCACACACAGAGTGCATAGCGCCATCAAGCTTGGTGTGGTGGACACAAGAAACACTGAATAAACACTTTCAGTGAAAAATTAAAACGAGCGTGATTTATAGCTTTTTCCCGGAATTATGAAATTCAGCAACAAAATTATTCACTGTGATTGGTTACGAAAGCTCTCATATGTTACGCGCACAGGTTGCATTGCGCTACCTGTTGATGGGGTAGACGCACACAACACCGACAACCTAGATAAGGTTGGGGGTGGGGATGGCGCTAAGCGTTATCGTAGCTGTCTACCGGAATTCGAACGTGCCTCTAATAGTTTGCCCCATGCGCTCTCTATGCAACATGGTCATCAGCACCTCCATGCCTCCGACACTATCGGTTTTGGTGGACACACGGAAAACCGATATAAATTGATTGGGGTGATATTACTAGCTGTTTTCCGGAACTGGAAAAAGCATGAAGAAATGTATCAATCCAGCGCTCGCTGTTGTTGTCAGTTACTGCTGCTCCTATGCGTGCTACTCATGCGTCGTACAGAGTTACCCGTTGGTGTGATTGCCCCACAGAGCACCGACGCGTGCTGTATTGGCGGTAGCGCATCCGATCCGAGCTATTGGTGAATGGCGGGGGCTCCCCACTTGACAACATGCCCGATACAGTGCTGGAATACAATTCATGTCTTACAATAGTATTCGTTATATGCCTCGGCCATGGGGTTGTCCACTTCAAGTTTTGCTCGAACCAGTTATCTGGTGCGGTATGAAGCTTTTCGGGCGAGGAGCCGCAAGCGAAATATTGGTGCACTCTCACCGTAGCCTGTGCCGACCGGAAGAAGTCCAGCGAACAATCAACACGCTAGCGCAGTGTGAAACGCACAACGCTAGGAATGGCACGTTTTCGCTCGTAGTCTACTTATGACGAATGTTTCAGATCAGATATTGTATGAATACCAATCGCGCTTTACGTATGTGTTCGTTGTATACCTATGGAATGGCAGTGTCCATCGGGGACGCGCTTAGTGAATATCAACGCCAAGTCTTGAGTGAGTCAGGGCACTTCTCAAGTGAAGAGTCTGAGTCACCTTTGGAGCAACCCTCCCGTGGCGATGCCTCCCCCCCGTCTAAGTCTCGGAAGCAAGGGTACAGCGTCGGATAATTGTATTTTCGGGTACATCTGCCCTGGGCATCGTGCTAATCCCTGACTTTCACCCGGGACACCCACCCATTGCCTTACGTACCATCGCCTTTCTGGCTTTAGTCCGGTCCTCAGTGAGGGTGAATCAGTTTCTCATAAGAAGTCGTGAGGGTCAAATAATTCATAATTACGGAGTACAATAGTAAACAGGACCACATATTGTTATTAATAGCAAAAACGGGTAAATATACGAAGTATAAGTTTTTGTGTGTACCGTAGGTCCTATTTACTATGGTCCTCCGTAACAAGTTGGATTGTTTTTGCATTAAAACTGTTTACATGCTCGAGCAAGATGATAACATAGGGGCAGCGGATGCCATGGAAAGCCCCCCCCACTATGTCCATTCAATTTATTTCGGATATATAACTTATTGTCAACGTTGGAAGAAGACGATACCAGACAAAAATCGGATTTGCTGCGATTCCCGCCCCTTTCCGAAACGCCTTGGATATCGCTACGGCCACCCGCCCGTGTCGATACGTACCATCGCGTTTCTCGCATTTCTCCGGTCTTCACTAAGCGCGAACCAGTTCCTCCTCACGGCGTCCGAGACCGATCCGGCTAGCCCGATGCAGAAGTATTCCAGCCGCGTCTGTGCCGACTCTATCGGAGACGCGATGTCGACCGGTAAACGCTTCCACTTTTGTCGAGAACTTCCTGTCGGACTGCATATATCGTAACAATCGTGGCAGATCGCAAAAGTAAAGTTTCAAGAACAAGGATACGGTGGGCGGAGTATTCCAGCCGAGTATGTGTGGGCTTACCCTGGGACACGATGTCAAGCATTAAAAGCCACAACTTTTGTCGAGACCCTTCGGTCGGACTGCGTGTTATCGGAACAATCGTGGACTGTAATAGAAAAAAGAAACATCAAGTCGAAGGATATGGTGGGTGAATCATTCCTGCCGCGTATGTGCCGACTCGATCGGGCAAACGATGCTCACTGGCAATCAAGCAACAATTACCTCCACCTTTGTCGAGATTCTCCAGTCGGACTGCGTGTTATCACAACAAGCGTGGAATATATTAGAAAAAGGAAACATCAAGGCATAGGATAGGGTGGGGAAGTATTCCTGCCGCATATGTGCCGACTCGATCCGGCACACGATGTTAACTGCCAAACGCTTCCGCTTGTATCGAGACCGTTGGGTTGGACGTCGTATTGTTGGAACATCGCGATAGGCAGGCAAATCTATGTATCAGGACCCAGAATACAGTACACGGGGTACTAACACAACAGTTTGGCATCCGCTACGGGCGAAGGATCAGCAGCCCCCCCCCCCTCCACATCCGCTCCACGACGACATGCATTGTTTGGTGATGATAGCGAAGCAGCTACTAACAGCCGAACATGATTCACTGATATCACCCTGCTACCCCTATCACGACAGACGCGTGCAAATATAAGAGTAGCACGTTTAGACCACACCAGTTCTGAATCGCGGCGCTGATTAACAAACGAGATAACGAATACGGTCAGGGTATCACGTATGGTTTTCACCAATCGTATTTGTATAGCTATTAATATAACGTGAAGTTATTTATCGGACTGAAGTACCAGTTTGTCTCGCAGCCAGCGTTTGCGTGAGGCACCGAGTACTTGAAGTGAGAAGTCCGAGAAGCTCTTGATGCAACCATTAGGAATGCCTCCCTACCGTAGCACGTATTAACAGGACTGTGTTTACCTTGCCAGTCCGATTATTCCGGACAAGAGGACCTGGTGACTAAGAATTCCGCTGATAGTGTACGCCCGTCCTGAGGTCATCAGAATGGATTGACGCCTATGTTCCTCCGACAAGCGTCGCTCCATGCCATCGGCCTGCCGTAAGTATACGTGGTAGTAACGATAACGAGAACTGTTCGAGTCTTGCTACAGTAGTGCTTGCTCTTTTGAACCCAACCAATAATCTCTGGCTTGGCTCCTACCCTGAAGAGAGCTACTCGACCTAGTTGGATCCGATGTGAATAATACAATGTGCAATTGATATCTGATCTATATGAGGTTGTGGACCCGATTTATCATACACGGTTTCTCGAAGCCTGATATTGGATGAAGTACCACGCTCCTTAACGGACAAGCCTCAAAGTCGAGAGGTGCTACCCCTACCGAAACCAAAATCGTTGGTATTTCTCGGATTTTCGCGGGTCAAAACTGCCGAAGGACAGCTGCGGACGCCCAATGTACTGTTTACCTTACCGACGATTGTTTCAATGGCTGATCAACCTCACGGAGATCTCTTTACAACGTCTTCCTCGACAAAAACAGCACAGGACACGCAAATAATTTTGCAGAAGAAGGACGGCAACGCCGGTAGAAAAATGAAAACATGTTTTACAATACATAAACGCTGCTCACCACGGCGGCAAGAGAAAGGCTTGAGACCATCTGTTCTAGGGCAGTGCAGCGTTAACGTTCACGTTGACCCTTTCGGGGCTTCAGATAGGAAAACCGTCGAAATCTAGTGCAGCGACGATGATAGCTACGGCTATACGAAGCCACGCGAGCGGTCAGGATAGCAGTCGTACCTGAACTACAATGCGAGGAATCCGTAGAAAACGCGCGTAACAGCATGATAGTCTATGTAGGACGTTCTTGCTAGTCTCGTGGTAGGAGCGGACTCATCGTCATTTTGGATGCTGGACATGGGTCCAAAACACTGAGCATACCATGGATACGATAGTACTCTTACCGACGCGATCGCGCCGGGTCGCTTGATGATGCCGCCTCCACCCCCCACTCGAGCAGTAGCGCTTCCTTTTCCAGGGTCAAAAGCATCTTCGTCGGCTCCCGCCACCAAGCGATCTAATACCCTCACGGCCAACGCTTGTTGCACCTTTCTCTGTGGCCGGAATCAAGCATCGTTGTGCGGGACAAGGGAACGCCAGACGGTCACCATGATTTCACGACCGCCCTGCTCGAAGTTCAAGATATTACCAATACCCAATTCCCGTTTCCTGCTGACTACAATCCCGACATTTCACGTACCTGGTACCACGTTCCAATTAGGAACTTGTATCTATGAATGGTATGGTATACTACAAACAGTGGTGTGGCGGTGAAAACAATAGTAATTCCAGCATTCGAGGGAGACAAAGTGTCCCCGGGTGGGAAACATCTCTTTCTTGGCCGGCCTCGACGTCTGGGCCGCACGTCGAGCAGGTGATGGCTCCGGCCGACGAGCACTACGCGACGGAGTCTTCCTCGTAAGAGAATATCACATGCTTTGGGTTCCAAACCACGTTCGGACGCATACACACTAACACTGAAGGACAGAAACATGCATGTTACAGTCGCCTTCGGAGTTAGAAAGCAACCCTTGTCTTTCAAATATTGTGAGGCAGCTAAACTTCACCTCCTCCTACAGTATAGTGCGATAATACATACCTGTACCAGACAGTGTGGGGAGGAGGACCTGATGTTGTCGTGACACGTGCTGCGGTACCATACTTCAATCAGTATGTTAACACCATTAGTGTTTGCCTTTTGAGGGTCCTCGCACGAGGAGTGTTACTGTATGCCTCATTCACGATAAAGCTGGTTTTCACAAACTGAGAGTGCAACCCGATGAAAAAACGCATGGCCTAGGTATGCGAAACAATCACATCGCGAAAGCAAGAAAGACAACCAGACGACCTTAGGCTGAGGAGCTCCGTCACTCAGAATATAGTTCTTCTACAAGTGCTACCTCTATTGTAGCACGAATGTTATACAAAGTTTGGGCACCATTTCGTTTACACCTCCGAGGGAGACGATATGCGAGGAGCAGTCGTGCTGGGATGGTCAGTACCTGGAACACGCTGTTCGAGCTTCAAGGTATTAACGATTCCCTCCGCATCGTGGTTTGGACTATTTCTAACTCCCTCTCCCGTCCCTAATTCCGGCATGCCATCGATATACAGGTGTGTTTTGATAAGAGGCGACAATATTTTATTCGGTACGTACTCAAGAAACGAACTAATTTTCACGCTCGACTTAGACGATATGCGTCAAGTTGTGATGGTGAACGCCAAGAGCATGATAGTACGAGAGCCAAGGTAAGCAGATCACTCGCGTCGACGCTGGAAAACCGTAACACTAGTCACCGTATGTGACGCCATATTACACCCCCCTGTAACATAGGTTGGAGCTAGAGACACAACCATCACCCGGCGTGGCATACTCTGCAGGGTATGACATACAATATCCCGGGTGATATGCATCGTCTTGTATGGGACCTCTGGGGGGGAAATCCCTTCCAGGTCGAACATGATCGCAAAAACCATTGCTCTATGAATAAGAGAGAATTCCTCTTACGATAGGAGTATCACTGTTTGGCGAAAACGCTTCTGGCTACCGGGGTTGTTGTTTCTAACTTAACGACTGCCCATTATCGCTTGATTACTAGTTTGTTTTTACATAATTATTCACGTTACATCCCTAGGCCATGGGATGGTTAATTGGATTGAAGTTTCATTTCTATCAAATCGAGTACCAGGTAAGCAAATCCTTGAGAAGGATCCTCACTATATATATATGTGTGCATCTCGACCATACCGCGCGTGTGAATGCCCCTCACCTGAACCATCTTACGGGACCACTCCACCCTTTCCGCGCCATATTTGTCCTGCCCCGGCGATACACCTGTGTCCATGCTGTCCGCCCCTGTAGGCTCTTCGTCTTGGAGAACGTTTAGTGTACCGGTAGTGCACCGGGTGAAGGATGGGATTCATAAGAGTTTGCGGAGCCGATCATATATTCTCAATTGGATATGAGACTACTGATCAGGTTGCACGTTCATCGTTTCTCGAAGTCGGGTGTTGAGTGCGGCATAGAACCTCTCGAACGAGGAGTCCTCGAAACATCCCGGTGCGCCCCATACCGTAGACTGCCTCATACGCACCACTGCCAACGGATCTCTAGCGTGTTTTCTCGGTGTCGACCCACAGAGGGTAGGTGCTGAGTCCTCTGTTCCCACATAGTTGACGACTCCTAAGATAGGGGCAGCACATGAATTTCTGAGAATCGTGAGTAGACCTGCTTTGTACCTCACCGACGCAGTACTGATGTTGAGGACAACGTCATATGCACTCCGAAGGACAATCCAATGTCCACTCATAGCCACCAAAATTGTAGGAAACAGTCAAGAGTGTTCCTGCGATGGTAGGGTAGTTCCTCGGTTGGGGGAAGCCCCGTCACCCAAGCAATACTCTGCCGAACCGTGACACCCCACATCGTAGCGAGTGCCGGTTCATCGAACAAAGTTCTGCTAAAGTCCCTTCTCCAACCTTCAGAATAAGTGACTCTCTAATCCGACGCGTCGTCTGCTTGATGATGAGGTGTCACTGGCTGTGCGTTTTTAAGCGTAACTACCCCGTTATCCCAACCCCCCACGTTCCCCATCACTCTCTCCATCCTCACCCATCGGCGAAATTGAGTCGCAGCCTCTCCCGCAGAATGCGCCTTGTGGCCAATCGAAACAAATTCCCCATTACGCAGTTGTGCCACGGTAGAGTAACAGCAGAAGCTTCTGAGCTCCGATCATCAGGAGCTGAGTATCTTACCAAGAAACATGACGTCGAAGACCTTCGCTCGCGCACTCCAACCAACGTGTCGAAGCGGATAGTCCTTCAACAAACATACTCGAAAAGGTAGCATACCAACAAGTAGTTCCTCACATGAGGAGCTCAACCGGTCACGTCCAACAACCGGGATGGGATGGGTCATTATCACAGGTGCATGCTACCGAGGGCATACTACCGACCGTTCCGAGGATGCTAACTTGAAAAGCTCTACTCTCCACCTTTCCACCATTGTTGAGATGAATCCAACGGCCTAACTCGATGAACCACTCGAAGGCCTTGTTTCTGAGAAGCATGAGCGGTATTCCATTGATATCAGAAAGGCCTGGGCCAAGAGTTGCTACCCCTAGAGTAGCACTTGTCGAGACTCCTCTCACCTTCGGAAGGCACGACACTCGAGTCCGTGTCGTCATCCGATGACGAAGTGTCACTGTCCGTGCTTTCTAACGTTGAACTGCCTCCGCCAGCCCCACCCCCGCGTTTTCCATCACTGATTTCGTCATCATCCATCGCGGATTCTCCTGGGCACTTCTGTTCGGGCTCTAAAACCGTGGAGCTCATAACGTTCCACAGGTGCCGCATGACCTCCACGCGTTGGCTTTGGTCGGTGAATAGGGATTCCCCAAAGGAGAAGAGGGGGCGGACAGGGAGGGGGGGCAATGGGAGAAGGGCGGACAAATCATAACTCGATGAACACGCATCAAAAATAGCTCTTCACAACGATACATGTGTTTTTGGTGAAACCCAAACCAGAATTACATGGTGAATCGAGATGCTGCCTATTTGTGTCGTGCAGCACCGAGGCCCGCGGCGTTGTCTGCACAGAGGCTATATCTTCCAGGGGGCGCGGGAAATCCCGCCTGCTTCTAGTGCCATGTAGTGAAGACGCTTACATTTACGCCCTACGCGGGGCTTAAGGGCAAAACCGTGTAAACGGGAATTGTCGTAATATGTGTTGTGGAGGCATGCTCCGGTAGGGATAGACCTAACGATTCGGAGGCTCATCCGGTGGGGAGCGCACTGACCCTGAGAAAATGTGTACGGCTATCGGAGTGAACAGAAACGGCGGGGGTGTTCATCGTATTAGTAGTATACACGTTTTTTCCCGGGATCAGGCTTTGCTCGGCCTAGGACATATCGACCTTCATTGTGCCACGTAACTGAGATTCCAGCGATGCAGGTACTGTAGTTCCTCAGTTGAGAAGCCCTGACCGTTAGACACACAATGCTAACAAAAAGTGCTACCTCTTTGGTAGTACACGTGTGGCATATGCCGCGATACCCAGGCAGGGATACCAAACAGACTTACCACCAGTCGGCCTCGGTGGTTGAAGAGGTTATCCTTCAAAGTTTCACAAACTCCGCTTTAAAGAGTATGAGCGCTTGTGACGTGGGCATTTCAAGGAGAAAGGTCTGTGGCCGAATTAACATGTTTTACGATAGCGATTCCCTTGTTTTGCGAAAATAACACTGATCAACGGAGTTCCTCGCCTGACAAGCTAACGAAGAGCGTTAAATGTGTTGCAGTAAAGTTCGCCATGTACCTAAGCGATCGGATTGTAAATCGCGTTGAATAAATTGTCCTCGAAGACAATTGGTGGATGAGGCATGGAGCTCTTGAATCGACGAGTCATCGAAACATGGGGTACACCCCTACGGTAGAATGTGACCGTTCGGTGCCCTAACTGCAGCGCCTGGGCGCGTTTTCGTAGGCTATTCCATTCAGTACGCCCGTGGCTGTTGTGGGTACTGTAGCAAATGATGTGCGTAAACACTATCCGACGTCAGTGGGCGACCGACGGAAGTCCCGACCCCACGGCGCGAAGGATATAAGGCCACTATCTCCCGTTAAACGTATATGGGGGTGGGGGGTGGGGCAAGGGGCAAGGGGTTCCTTGCTTTGAGGCCCCGCGCATGAGATGCAACGAAAGTACACCAAGAACTACGGCCCTCCGGGCTAAAGCAACGAGTGAAATCCGATGATGAGGACGATCATAGTCAATCAGAACAAGTTTGGACACATTGAATGTATTGGGCAGTTCCTCCGTTGGGGGGGCGGCATTCAATCAGAGGTAGGGTGGATGAACGGCACTACGCTTATCGTACCACGCGTTGGATGGTGCATCGACTTTACGCTGTGATGGGGAGCATCGGGGAAAGCCTTAGATGCATATTAAGATAGGGGAAGCATCATCTCTTTTTTCTGGGGCTCCTTGATTGAAGAGCCATCGACCTCGCACAAGCACGGACTTGAACGAACGCATGAACCTCAACAAGACGAGCAAATTCTGCCCCCTAATAATAATATAGCTACATAACGCCTATTAACCTACAGAGCGTATATTATAGCTACAGTACATGACGCCTACTTATGCTACATAACGCCTATTTATGCTACAAAATTCAAACCAAACACCAATAGGATTCCAAGGAAATTGGATGGCTCTACAGTGTAAGACCTCCATGAGCCAGAAACACAAATTACCAGAACATGTTAAAGTGCCTCTATCTTAGCAGACGTCCAAAAAGCATGCCTCCCGCGGTATCAGACCGTCGAGGGTTTCCTGAAGGAATGAGGCATATGGGTGACTCATGCTACAATGGGGGTATCACCTTTTGGCGGAAGTGATTGTGACTGACGCGGCTCCTTACGCGAACTACTACCCAATATCGATGGAGCTTTAGAATATCATTCGCTGTGTACCTCGGCCATGGGATTGCTCATGGAGTTTCACACTCGAATTTGATTACCATCAGATTTCCGGTGCTATAAGGACATCCCTAAATGAGGGTCTTCTCTGCGAAAATTAGGGTGCGCCCCTACCCAGCACGCCTCGAGTCCCAGGAAAGTGCTACGAACATGGGGACTAAAGCGGTGAGTCAAAACAAACTTAAATAGCGGTGCATCACCTGTAAGCCGTGACAGGAGTGTCGAGGAGGGCCGAAAAGCACGTCTCCCTCGGGATCAACCCGTCCAGGCTTAGCTGGAGGAATGCCCCCAATACACCAGATGGTGCGAACAGCTTGAGCACGGACGAATGCAGGGCTAACGCGCTGAGACCCGCGGCCACCTGCCGAAGTAAGGAGGACCACAGGTTGTCGCCGGTTAGTGATGAACACAGACGCACTCTACGATAGAGCCAGCCTGTTGTTTTTAGTTCGCCTCTTCACCTGCGCAGTTCCCAACCTTACCCTAGCACTGACTTCGAGACAAACACAAAACACAACCAGACGAGCCATGTTATGGCCTACTGTAGGTGTATAACAGACGATAGAGTAAAATACGAGTGGTACCCCAACCATAGAAGGCAGAGTTTGTCTGTTGAGAAGTCCCGTCCATCGGAAACAGTGTGGCGAAAGGGTGCTACCCCTATTGGCCGCTCACCGGAAACGCGTGCTATATTGATCCCACCAATAGTATGGCGGTGTTTGGCTAATTTTGTTTCTGAACGACGAGGCCCCTTAACCCGAGATCGTCCGAATCTCATTCTTGATTTACGAAATATTTGTTTTGGACAGCTGGGCCAGGGGTTTGTTCATCAAATTGCGGTTCCGTTCGCTCAAAATCGGTGATTTGGGTGAGGTTTAGAGCTCATCAAGTGAGCAGCCTCAGAAGGCAAATACTAATGGGGTCATTGTACTGATTAAAGTATGGTACCGTAGCATGTGTCCGGAGGAGGAATGCCCCACTTCACCAGAACACTGACTTTGAGGAACATGAAAGTAAGACCCGACGAATGGTTATTTGGCCTAAATATGTACGGAGCAATATAGTATAACGAAAATAGTACCCCATTGATTGATAGTGGGTGGGTCTTCGGTTGAGGAGCTCCGCCGATCAGAACCGGTTCGGCGAAGATACACTGCATGCGGTATCCCGATCGGAACACGCGTCCTGTGCTGCTTGCCAAACTTCCATTGGCGTTCGCCTAACACGGTGCGATGAAGCCTAACGGTAGAGGGTTCGCTTTTATGGACTTTTTATTTGTCGAATAGGAGCAACTCGCGCTACAAGTAGCTGTTCTTCGTTTTCGCGATGCACACCGCCGCCATGGAGGGGTTCGATACGCTGCCCCAACACCACGAACAACACGAAATATAGTCATGTAGTGAGCGAAGTAATGAGCCGCGCGTGCGTGTGGCCTAGACCAGGTAAAGATAACTGGGGGTACCTCCCCTTACCGTTGCTTTGGTTGCGGTGCCACTGCCCCAAGTACCCCCCAGCTTTTCCTAGCCCGGCGGTCCCCTAATATATCACAATACCATCATAAATGCAAAAGCAATCACCTCAGCCAAAATGTCGATTTGATGCGGCACTTCCCCTTCTAATATCTGAAGCTCATTCCGCTCGAACTCCTGACGTCGCGCGCCCCAAAAGTAGAACACGTGCAAGCGGCGTAGAAAAGGTGAGTGGCTATTAACAATGAACTCTTTTGCGGGCAGTGACACCCCGCACATGAGACAAGCCCGTTAGAAATACTACTTCAGACGAAGGGTGAATGTTGAAGGTTAAACGGTAGACGAGGTGTCAAGTTAATTCCCCTTCAATATATGCAACTCTCTCCACTCCCTCTCCTGGTGTCGCGCGCCCCCGAGGTAGAACACGTAAAAGCGGTAGTGAGGAATTGAGCAGCTCAAATACCACTTAGTGGAAGGCGGCGCTCTCGAACACGGAAAGGCTGGCGCACGCTGCATAAGGGGTCAACCCGATGTTTATGAGGCTCTTCGCTGGAGGAGCAGTATGCCTCACCCAAACCCTGACTTTGATAAAAACCAAAACTCAACCTGACCAACATTCTCACGCCCTGCCATAGGTGTACTGTGTATAACGAAGAACGTAAGTAAAACACAAACGGTGTCCCACGTAAAAGCGGAACTTATTTTGCCTAAGGGGCTACGCTGGTCAGACCAACGTTCGCCACGCCGTGCTACCCCTACTGCGGCACGCGTTCGAGACTTAACGCCAGGAGGGCTGGTTTCGAAATATTTAGTGTTTCGTTGTATCCGCCGGGAACCTCGTATGATAGACACGCTACGACAGCGGACCTGATCGACGGTAAAATGAGGGGATAACCCCATTTATACTACCAGGGTTGGGGCATTTACGCAACCGGCATCGCGGCTCACTCAAACACGCGATAATAGGAAATAATTCCGTGACGTTGAACACCACTAAATGGAAATAACAAAACAAAAGCCGTCGGCGTCCGAACCAGAGTGTAGAACCTCGTGCCAGAGGCCGTGAACCGCTCGAAAAAGCGACCCTATAATAAGTGGTCCTCCTACCGAAGCCTTGGTCTGCGAAAGCTAAGATGTTTCCTTCCTGTTGTTGTCTGGGAATGTGTTTATAAGGTTTGGCGACTTATTTCGCGATAAACCTAAAACGTATCGCCGGGGTGATTCGTTTCGATACCAAAGCTACAATCTTTGTTTTATCGATGACTTTCTTCATTACTCTGACACTTGTAGCCAAGGTTATTTTGGCTTGCAATATCTAAAGACTTGACGATGATGTAAATGAGTCTATTTCCATTGTCGATGAGCCTAAGCACGCTACAATCGCGAGAGCTAACATGATTCCAAGCCTTTCCAGGCCAATACGGTATACGGTTTAGCGACTACTTTCTGGGTTCTTCTGAAGGTGCATGCGACAGCAGGAGTTTAACAACTAAATCTTCTCAGGGTCCCCACTTGAGGAATAAAAATACCTAGCCCAACCCCTGCCTTGTTCTAACGCTGAAAGTGCAACTAGGTCCACCGTTGTTTGCCCTAGGTATATAGCGAACAAAATTGCAAATGGCAAACTCTCACGTGATGAGTTGTATGCCTTATCATACTTATTTTTTTCATGTGACAATGCAACGAGATTAACAGTCCGATGCCCTGTTAATACTAAAGGTAAAACATGACACGTGTTCTAAGTCCCAATGGTGTTCAAACCACATAGGGTAGTCCCGTTAGTATAAACTACTTACCCAGGCCAAAACGTGTTAAATTTGAAGCACGCGTTCGAGCCTTACCACCGTCGTGATTCGTTTCGAATCCTGCAACCTGTTGTTGCACCCGGTGGGGACTTCGTCCTCAACCCACGAAAGCGAGAACTAAGATGATTCCAAACTCTCGTTGGCCAACAGTGTTTAGGTTTGGGCTTTTTTCCCCTTTCCAGGGGGAGGTTTCTCACTCTGATAGTTCGTTTGAAAATATGCAATCTTCGCTTGGCAAGACTTACCGCGGGCGTGATTCGTTTTGAAAACTGCAACTTCTCGTTGTATCCGGCGGGAACCTCGTAGTGGACCGTCACTTCTCCGTCCCTGTGCGTGACAGGAGGCTTGACGGTTGGTCGCCACAAATTGTTCTGCATATATGGCGAAGGGGTGGTGGCGTTATGGAGTGTGGCACATGAGTGTAGCATGGGAAAGCCGTTCCGGATAATGGACGAACAGTTGTGGCGTTGCAGAATGTAGCCTATGCGCGCAACATCAGCAAATTGTTGTAGGCAACGGCGATACCGGTTACCGGTTTGCCGGAGGTTATGGCACATGGGCGCAACGTCAAAACCTTGTTTTTGACACCGGAGTAATAGTCGTGGTGTTGTAGACTGTGGGACGTGGGTGCAACGTTGAAACCTTGTTGTGGGCAATGGAGTAGAAGTCAAGGCGTTGTATCGTGTGGCATACACATGGACATGGCATCAAATTGCTGTGATTGATAGTGACGAAATGGTCGCGACGTCGCAAAGTGTGGCATACGAACATCACAGCAGCCACTACAGAATAATACCTTGTTCCTCGGCACTGGCGCAACAGTCGCGCGTTATGTATGGAGCGTGGCAAACTCACGGGCACGACATCAAAATATTTTCAGGGATACTGACGACGTTGTTCCGGGCGTGGTTACCTACCGTATATCACGCAGCATGACGGATCGCTCGAACCCTTTTCGAAACTGGGTTTATCGATAGCAATGGTGGCTCAAACGCCGCCGAGCTTTGCGTCGACCTGGACAGCTTGACGACTTAATTCCAAAGCAAACATTTGTCTTGTGTGTGTGCCCCACTTGGGTTGAGAAAATGGTGGATAACGTTTTCACAGGGAGTGAGGCATATTACATGTTAAGGTAGTAGTTCCACCTCACGAACGACGCCACGGGCTCCGACACAAACGATCGGCCTACAGTAGCCGTTTCTTTGTACTGTCCATCCCATATATTTCAACTTCCCCGCTTCTCCAGCCCACTCCCTTTCGTACATTAGGCCCGGGGCCCGTATCGGGCACTCCGCCCCCCTCCCCACTACGGTGCATGTGCTTTCCCTTCATATAGCGGGGAGCTTAGCAAGTTCTCCCCTCGTCAAGTTGGGTCGAACAGCTCACCAGCTTGGACCAGATACAAATTCCAAGTGCAGTTGGGAGTAATCTATGGGCATATATGCGTACCAGCCCTAAGAGGGTACGGCCTTAAGCATTGCAAACCATTGTTGGGGCTAAATATCTCGAAATTAATGCTGGATAATTTCTAGCAGTAAACTTGTTAACCTCTTTAGACCGCTAACCGCGTTTTAGGGGCAGTATCTTTCGGAGGGGTGAATAATTCGTTTGAAGCAGGGCACGGCATCCGAATGTGTCTATTCCGGCATGTCCCACAATGGTTTGCTCACTTGCACCACCAAGTAGGCCTTGCGATAGTTGGGATTGATCCTGTACCTCGACGGGATACAGCTCTCCTGAGCTCGTTGAAACGAGGAGGACTTTGCTGCGCACCGTGAAAGATAGGGGGAGCGGACGACGTTAGAGAAAAAACGCGCGTTACAATCGGATCTTAGTTTCACTAGTGAACGTTGGTCTTCAGCCGCACAGCACGTATTGTACACCTACGTGTAGACATAGTGGATAGGTCGATTTGCGGGAGCCCCATCCGTTAGAGTGTGTTGGGCCCCGTAGAAGCCCCCCACCGGTGACATGGCTTATTTGGTGGGTAGGCGTACAGTCGTTTGTCTCCGGGATGAATTGTAACCCACACCATGGGACAGCGGTAGCCTTTCGTCATTGCTGGTGGTTGAGCCGGGATCATAGTCTCGGCTGAGGTATGTTATATAGCAGAGAAGGCTTGTCTGAGTCTGCTTTCATTAACGAGAGTCCTTAAGAGAGCTTGAGCTTGCACAATTCGATGCGAATCTATGAGAGGTCGGATTGCTGAACCCTCTGGGTGATTAAAAGGAAGGCGCGTACTAAAGGGTAGAAGCGACGACGAATCCTGTGGCCACCGCCTGTCCTGAAAACGAAACGTTGAGGTGCGATGTATAGAGGCTGCTGGAATTCCCGTCAGGATCTTGTCGTGGGGGATAGCTTCATTTGTCGTGAACCCAACCACAGCCCCACCCAGCCAAACCCATGCCAACCCAGCCCAACCCAACCCAACCCAACCCAACCCAACCCAACCCAACCCAACCCAACCCAACCCAACCCAACCCAACCCAACCCAGCCCCCCTCAACGCAAACCAACCGTCAGTGTGTGTGCATCTCCAAATGGTTGGAGCTCAAAAAGTGCTCAAACTTTCCCTTTTAGTTTCGTAGATTCCAGTCGTCGGACGGTACACGGGTAACGGGGTATATACGTGGGTCATACATATGGAATCATGGTGAGACTTGTGGTTCACTGCTCACCAACGAAAGAATACAGTGCCTCGATTGCTGCGAGTGCCCCTGCGGGCTCCACTAGTTCGGCTGTTTGCGGCGCCTGAACAGTAAGGGACGGCAACGCGTGAAGGTGACTGAGTGAGGCAAAGCATACTCATTACTATACCAATGCTAATTCCGTTAATGGTGACAATTATGGTAGTGGTGATGATGATGATGATGATGATGATGATGATAATGATGATGATGATGATGATGATAATCATGATGAAGATGATGGCGATGGTGGTGATGAGAGCGGTGATGATCGTGATATTCTGAATTATTTCTGCGAAAATGATAATTTTCTCTCATTCGCTCTTCTCCTGACATCTCGCATATTTCATACGATCGGGTGCTCTGGCGACAAACCAGTTTCGTACCTTACCAATTATAGATATGGAAGGCAGCGGATTGTCAGGGACAAGGATCACGGCGTGTACTCCCCCCTTCCCGTCTAGATACGTGCACCTAACGGTGGCCAACGTGTCCTACCTGGCAGAGGTTGGCCAGAACTTTAGCCGCCAGCTTGAGGTTAATGAATGTTTGCCCTGTGCAACCACGTGTTTGGGGAAAACGCGTTGAAATCAGTGTGATATAGTGTTTGCGATAGCAAAAGGTTGGGGGAGGGAGAGGCGACTTGGGTGGTAACGAACCATGTCGTCGTGTGAAGTAGTCCGAGGAGGGCCTCAAGAGCCCACCGTCGCATGGGAGTGCTTTTCGAGTTCACCTGTTGACGCCTCACATAAACTACAGCAATAACGCCGGCCGTCGCACTCGACTCGTTCGCATGTCGGCGTTATATCCTCCTACATGTGTTACGGCATGAATATCGCTTAGATTTAGACAGGAATCAAGATAAAATTTAGATAATGTTTCAGCATTGTCCACAAGAGGCGGCCTAGACGCAAGGGGTACAGGATGTGTCCACATTACAACGGACGAGTGGGTGCGGAATGCCGTGTTGCTTTACTCTGTGGTTTTCAAGGTTGAGACTCGACTTGTCACTTTTTGGGTAACTATACCTGAGCTCCAAGAGGGTTAAAATCGGACTATATGTACGCCGTCGATGTTTCCAGAATATGGCAACACGTCAAACCTGCGAGTGTGCCCAGCTATTTCCCCTGATAACCGCAACAGCCAACATAGCGGAGATTTTGAGCAACAGTTCCAAAATGGTGTGCCGGCCCCTAGATGGACTGTCTGTTTTCCTTGGAATGTGTACGCCACAGCGAACGGTGCCAGCAAGCCGGAACAACCGCAAAGCTGTATAGCTCGAAGAGCGAATTCCTCTTCCGCAAGGAAGCTACGCTATCGCAAAAGGCGTACCTTGTCGCTACCGCTGCTATATATACCACATTCACCCGTTCCTGCCAGCTTCGTCCCATAAGGAGCTGTTTACCTTTCCCAACCAATGAGTACGAGACACCTGCACCGTCCACCCGATGACCAACCGTATTTGCTATTAATTGCTGCACATAACCAGCAGAACCGAAAAAACAAAATGGTTTCTGACTGGTAACTCCTCAACTGAGGACCTCCCCCCTTTCAGAAATATTTCGGAACAACAGTATGGTGGCAGGGCTTGAAATGTAATTCCCGAATAACCGTATCCTCTTTGTTGGGTCGTCGCAGAAAGTATTCCAACTCTAGTATAATGGTAGATTGCTCGTACGTCCTCTGTCTCATGAGTGGACCGCTTTATGTGTACACAGACTCTTTCGGTAACAGAGGGTATCTTCCTCGCCTCGTCCCCGGGTTTCCGGCTGACTTCAATCTATCTCTAGATACATGTTCGGTACAGTCAACTGCGCCGCTATTTTTTTACACGCTGTGTTTCGACCTCGGTCTTGTTCGTGTCTTAGCAGATGGCGGAATATACCGCCGCTGTATTTCATCCGCAATACCTGAGGTTCTATTCAGATTGGTCGTCAGCCCTTTCAAAACACAGGTCTACACCTTCGTTAAAGAGTGCTGAATTTTTCAAGGTTGGTCGACATGCTCGGTACTGAACCCGAAACATTGTTTTTACTTACCTGGTACCTGGTATGATATAAGTAACTGAGTGTTGATATGAACAATAAGCGGTTCGCGAGTCATTTGCGGTGCAGTTGTCCGGTCTCACGTGATGATGGCTCGCTCCATTGTTTTGCAGCCTCGACCAGTCCGTCTTTCCCCATCAAGATTGACGCGAGCACCTGATGGGTACGGTTTAATACATTACATGTTGGTGTCCGGAGGGGATTCAATTTTTCGGTATGATAGTCGTGCGAGCGCGGGAGCTGGTGGAGGGGGTGAATTTACCAACCCGAAGTCAAGTGAAAACATGGAAAACCGATAAGGTAACGATGGCTGAGGCCCAAAGTATATGCTCGTCGACAGTAGTAATCACCTATTTTTGGGGAACGCACAGTGATAAGGATCAAATGTTAGCAAAAAAGGTAGAATACACACCTTGTATATAGGAGTTTTGTCTTTTGTGTGGGCTCTGATAATTCAATACTTTTTTAGCGGCTTGAACAAAACAACAACGAGGCCCGATTTAGGTGGCTTTGCCTTGCGGTTTTTTAGTGTGCTTTCAGGCACCTGGCTGGACACCGATCTAGGGCATTGCGATCAACAGAGGCAACGGCATACGCTTGGATTCTTCGTGACCATCTGGCATATAGATAGCCCTTGTGCGGACTAACAATAAACATGGCCAGGACTGTCGATCATGGCTTCCTGTGCAGCTGTGGCGAAGTTGCACGTACACGTGTACACGTAAAACAAACAGAACCAAAACGCACAGTTTCTTCGGTGGAAACCCCTGCTAGTCCACAACACACAAACCGAGCTGCTGCTGCTGCTGCGTGTGCTAGCTGTTAATGGCTGCTGCTGGCTTTACTGCCTTCTGCTGTCTTCTGCTGCTGCTGCTGCCCGCCGTTGGGTGTTGATGCCCCTGCTGGCCGCTGCTGACTACAGCTGGATTTGCTGCCTGGTGCCTCCTGCTGTTGCCTGCTCTCTGTCTGCGGCTGCTGCTGACTGCTATATTTTTGCTAGCTGCTGCTACTGCCTGCTAGCTGCTGCTTTTGCTGCTGATTCACCCTGCTGGCTTATGCTGCTGGCTGCTGTTGCTGGCGGCTGCTGGCAAATGCTGGATTTTCTGCCTGTTGCGGCCTGCTGCTGCCTGCCCTCTATGTGCTGCTGCTGCTGCTGGCTGCTACCTTGGTAGCTGCTGCTACTGGCTTGTTCTGCTGGCCGCTGCTACTGACTGTTGCTGAGATTTTGCACAACCGTCTGTCGTCCGCCAATGCAGACAAGCTGACGACAGTTACAAGCATCCTTCTGCGCGAGTTCCTAGCGACCGCCATATCACTATACATTCTCCATCCTCCAACGGCCCACAAGACTCACGGATCAATTATGGCTTCAACCCTTTAACTCCGGGACTCATACAATATTCCCCCATATGGCTATTAATATGATAGAGCTATCGCCAAGTACGTATTACATATAACTAGCGGTACGGCCACGGCTCCGCCCGTGGCGCTAGATCTGCGTTACCCATAGTGGTAGGAAAGGACTCAAAGGCAATCCTGGCGCTAGATTCATAGTGGTAGGGTAGGGCTCAAAGGCAATCCTGAAACAAAAATCACCCTTACACCAGGCACTGGTGCTGTGTACCG
>JBBMKB010081399.1:0-12430 GCA_037833945.1 Alaria marginata
CGCACAGCTTACGTTTCTCACCCGAGAACACAGCAGCGTTCTTTTATATTTCAAATACGTCAGCTTTTTGCTTTTTTGCTCCTTCTCGTCTCCCTGAGCACATGTTTTTTGTTTCATATTTTCGTATTCATAATCCTGGAAACATACCTGGATCATGAGCAACCGCCCATGGGCATCAATCTATTTATCTTTCAATCTTTTTTCCGAAACTCACTATTGACGTACTGTAGATTGAACTGTTGTGACGTGCGTATATAGACTCCAGGCGCCATGTGCAAGG
Source organism: Alaria marginata (assembly GCA_037833945.1). NCBI lineage: Eukaryota > Phaeophyceae > Laminariales > Alariaceae > Alaria > Alaria marginata. The sequence goes on from JBBMKB010081399.1 coordinate 281, forward strand.
GTCGGCTTTGCCACATCTATGATTTAGTATACCATCATACTGCTGATACCATCACACTGCCTCGTACGAGCATGCCGCTGCTGCAGCTGCTGCTGCTCTGCTGGGAGAGGCACGTTACGACGTATGTTATACGTGCAGTTTGATAATTGAAATTTCGAAATTTCGAATGTTCTCCTTCTCAACAGAGCACTCAACACTCAGCAAGCGGCACAAGCTGACTTGCGCACAATCACTCGCCCACGTACATAGAAGGAGAACCTGCACACCACTGGACGCCGTATGCATGCAAGCATACACTCAGCAGGACCAAGGGGACATGCACGATTGCTTTATGCACGAGCTCACGAGCGCACAAGCCAACAAGAGCAACAAGCCTACCAGCGTACACGGACCCACCCCAGCCCCCAGCAGCCCAGCAGGTGCAACCCATCAAACTACTTGAAATTAAGCTTGAAACATTGCTTGTTGCTGGAAATCCAGCTCTCTGGAAATTTGCGGCCAAACTCCGGCTACACAGCCCTTCTACTTACATGAGGCGTAAAACGTGAATTGGTCCTCCAAGCTGAACAGAGAAGAAGTGCCTTTCGACGGCGAAGTCATGGTCTCCTGGGGTGCGTCGCTGATGAGGCCTGCTCTTGTTGAGTGCGATGAGAGCTGAGCTGCTGCTGGCTTTCTTCTTCTCAAATCTCAAACAATAGATGTTCCACAATTCCAGAGGCATGTTTATTGCGGGAAAAGGTTCCGCAGCGGTCACCGCGAAATGATGCAGCGGTGACGGTGAGACAGCTCTCATGGCGGACGTACGGGCAAGCGGGCCTTCACGGCGCCGAAGTGCAGCAGAAAGCACGGTGGATCGAAGGCCTCGGTTGAAAACTCTGGCGGCAGCCAGCGCGCAGGAACGCCGTCGTCAGGATTTTATCTTCAAACAAAAACAGGTCAGTTGTTGGAGTCCTGCACGAAGCACTCTGATTTTGAATCATGGGGGCAGCAGCAAGGCAAGAGACATCGTATATCAAAAGGTACACTCGTACACAATAGTCTGCGGATGTACAGCTGTGTCGTCACTGCTGTGTCTATGGGCGATGTCCCTTTGACCTTGTAGCTGTTTATTGCTGACAGCCTCGCGGACGGCAGATGGATGCAGACGGCGGATGGGTGCACTGCTGACAGATAACGTAGCAGACAACAGGCTGTATATGTTCGTGGCGGTTGATTTAAAATGTTGAATACAAACGGTTTTCTTGTCTACTGGTGGACCAGGACCAGGTAGACTAAAGCTGAGAGCTATTGTACGAACGTCGAGGCGGCAGCTGAAGGACAGTGTCATTGAAATTTCCTTGGTTTGGTTTCCTTGTCTTTCTAGCTATCATGTGATCGGGTGTCCTGTCGCATGTGTGTGTATGTGTTCTTCACATTAAACTCGTATTTCCAACCATCTACATCCAGCTTACATCCAACACAGCCAGTGTCCGTGCCGATGCCTCCTATCATATCCGTGCTATTCGAAAATAAACCCTCAGTTAGTTGACTTTACGTCGACGGCTGATGTTATACTTTTTATTAATTAGAGAGACGAGCTCTCAGTCAAAAACTACGAGACAGAGATACGTACACGTACACATTGCAAATACATCATGTACTACGGTTCGTATTATACCTCGAAGGTGTTTTACGTAAAACTGTCTTTGGCTTTTTTGTGCGGCCGTTTGGTGCTAACATGGGAATCCTCGATTGTGGTGCATCAGGTATCAGTTATCAGGCCCGGGTGGGACCGCGGCGGTGTGTTGGTAAGCCCTGCCGACGGCTACAGTAGTTATATACCCCGGGGGTCAGTTTGGATGGCTCAGGCCCATGTGGTATCAGGTCCGGGCGGGGTCAGGGCGCCAAGCGGGAGCAGCGCTCAACCTGCAGAGTGTTATTTGCAGAACCGTTCTGCATTTAGGTTTCTTGCCACATTCCGGAATTGCGTATTGCACAATGATGTATTATGCCAAGCCTTTTTTCATTCAAATAATTATGCCAGAGGTACTGGCTAGCTAGTACTGGCAGTATCCTCGTCCTGCGGGGTGTGGCAGCGGAGATAATTAAAGGAACAACAATACTGCTGTGCCTTGCACACTCTGTGTGCTGGCTGTGTACTCTGCAGCGAGCTGGTGCCTGCGACATTATCCCGGTTTACATCTCCCTTCGGTGCCCGCCGATCGGCGTCTGCTAGCGCTTCGTAGTCGCTCTCTTCCTCCGTCTCTTGTTGCGGGGCATGGTGCTTGCCGAGTAGATACGGTATACGACTCGCTGTTGCTGCTGTCTGTGTGCTGCTGCTGTCTGTGCTGCTGCTGTGCTGCTGTGCCCCTGACGAAGCGGGTGTATTGGGTATTGGATGCGTTGGGTGCATTGGTTTTGGGGTCGAGGCGTACCAAAAGAGGTTGCTGTCTCGACATTTTGCGGACGAGATCGGACAGCATCAAGCACACGAGGACAACAGGCAGAAGAACCCAGTAGGGCTTCCCAGTGAACGGTTCCCATCAGCAACACTCGTTGCGCACGGCATGCGCGGTGTCTGTCCTTCTGCCTGGTGCTGTGCGGATGGATGGCTTCCGCTGTGATTATGTGCTGTGTGATCTGCGATGGCTCCGCCGTGGTGTTTGAACATGATGTTACTCCGCCGCTGTGATCCGTGATTGTGGTTGCGCGTTGTCGTGACTGGTTAAAAAAACAATTGTGTCGCCGGTCCTGGTTTCGTTTTTTTCGGTCTATTCCGGTCGGCGGGTGGACGTGGATCCCGGCTTCAGCAATTTTCGAAAGCTGTCCATTTTTTTTTGGCGCGGTATAAAGTAGAAGCTCGCCTTCGCTTGTGACAAGTTTGGCCAATAACCTTAGAGTCGAGAGGGAACCTTACCTTGCCACTGGTTTGACAACATTGCTTGCTGGCTGTGGCCCACCCTCGATTTGCCGCGGCCGACCCTCGGCTTTGGTCGGCGTGGGATCAGGGTGCTTGGTGGACCATGCCGGCCGCTACGGCTGCTTTTGTACCCGGGGTTAGTTTGGAAAACTCGGGTCTGAGTTGAATCAGGGTTCGAAGCGGGAGCAGGGTGCAGATTTTTTGTGTGCGCACGTGTGTTGGCCAATGAAACATCCCTAAATATGAAGTATCAGTAGGGTGTTTGCTTTTTCCAACCTCTGTTGAGTTGGAAAAAGTGTAAAAATAGTGTTGAAACCGACTATAATACCATGATGACCCACTTATAATAAGCCAAACCAACCCAAGCAAAAATTAGCTTACTACTACAAAAAAAAAAAATGGTGAGAAAACATGTATCTAACCTAATTTTTCGCTGATTTTTCGAGGATTAGGTTGGCCTTGGATTGTGGCTGTAAACGGTTTCGTTACTAATATGATATGTTTTCCTTCCGAATTCCTACCTAGCCAAAGTTGGTAGTTCGCAAACACCGTATTAATAGTACTTGACCAATGACAAAGTAGTTAGCTCTACTGACCAGACCCCAGAGTCAATTAATTTTGTTTAACATAGTCGATGTATGTGTATATCACGGACAGCTTGCAAGTAGCTGAGACAAAAATATTTATTTGTTTCTTGTCTTTTTTAAATAAAATGGTGCCCCGCGTACCGGCCCTTGTCCTTGCACCTTGCCCCTCCATGTCCAGGCGCGGCGGAATCTGTCTGATCACGCTCGCCTGTTGGCTTCGTTCCCTTCGGAAGAATATGACACGACGGGAAATGACCCTACGGGCCACGAAGAATACGGCGGCGGTTTTACGCCGACGAAAGGAGAGGAGGCGTCTTGGGGAGGGGATGGGGGACACGCCGATGGGATGGCTGTCGAGGGACAGGTGTGTGTAGTAAAGGGCGGTGCGATGCGGTGCGACTGAGGTGTTGAAGCTTGCGCGTAGACAAGCGCTGTTCAGAGTGACGATTGACGAGAGGTTCTATTGAGCTGTGGTGACGAGGGTTCGCGACTAAATAGAGAAAACAGCACCACATCCCTAAAACGGTTACGATCAAATTCAAACTATCGACAGGGGTCCGTTTTTCTGTACGAGGTGATCATTTTCCCCGCGTCTTGCTCGCTCGCATGGCCCTCTGTATGGTAGCATACCCGGACCATCTACTGCTTATCCAGACACCACTTCGACCGTTTCATATGACGACCGCACTCATATTCTACCGACTGCTGCTCTTTGTACGATCGTACAGCACCCTTACCATTTCCTGTGGTGGCTCCATCCCCCCCCCGTAGACCTTTTTTCCCAAGGCTTTTCATGGTGTGGTTTTTTCTTATAATGCGGTCCGGTTCGGTGCGGGTTCTCCGCAAACCGCACTGCACGATTTTTCCTTTAAAAAACTCACACCGCACGGTAGGACGGTAGGATTTACCTACCCAAAAATCCGCGCCGCAACTCACCGTACGATTAAAAAAAATCCGTATGCAACCGCTACCTTTTTTTCAGGCCCGAGAGAACGCTTTGGGCCCGGCGGGTGAAAATAAAGGGTTTCCCACACCATTTGGCGGGACCGAAGCGGGGACGGGGAGTGTTGGACTGCCACGCGGCGACGACAACGGCACAACCACCACCACCACCAGCAGAGGGGGGAGGAGCAGGGGGAAGGGGAGGCGCGGGTCAGGGGGTGACAGCGGCTCGACGCAGCGAGCTGTTAAGCGGAGGGATCATTGGGCCAATCAGCTGTGCACACCGGAGTGGATGCTGACAGTCCCGAGTGATCTTAACGGCGCCGGAAGCTCGGTTGGAGCCGGTGAGCTGAGCGCGCGATTGTCGAGTGTGGTCCTTGTTGTTTTTTTTCGTGAGGAATAGAATACTGGTTGCTGCTGTGTGCTGCTGTAGTATATAGATGGGGCGATCTGTTCGAGTATTTATTTTACGGCTGCTGTTATTTATTCGAGTAATGCCTGCACTGCTGCTGTTGTTTATTTATTTCCACCATAATTTCCGGTACGACTGTTATTAGTACGAACGAGTTTGTCCGTTCAAGACTGGTCTTTTCACGACGATTGTCGACCATTGTCTGCCACGCCTTCTATCTGTGCGACACTGTTTACACGTACTACTGTGTTTGAAATGGTGCGGCTGCTTTTGTTCTGTGTATTATTATTACTTATTTATTTTCCGGGGGTATTCTTCCACTCCAGTGTTATTGGGGCCTGTCATATGACTTCGGACAAACAAGATTATGGCGATTTCTTTATGTGAGAGCAACAACATTGTATGTTGGCGTTACTTGTGCCTGATAGGATGGTACGTCATGGCGAGGCCGGAGGGTAAGCGCGTGCTGGTCATCTCGTCTAAGGGAGAAACGGTGGCTAGGCAGATGAGCGGGACGGTCATACACAGGTGCGTGGTGGTGTGTGACGCGTGCTACCATACTATTATTAGTATTAATATTACTAGTATTAATAGCACTTTTTGACCAATTTTGGTTCTTAATGACGGGGCTCATTAACCCAAAATCGTCTCGTAATGCCATTCTTGTTTTAGCAGCACTTTCTGGCCATGTTTGTTTCTGAATGACGGTGCTGCTTAACCCATAATCGTCGGAGTGTCATTCTTTGTTTGCAGTATGCATGCTGTTTATGCCTAGGCCATGGATTTGGCCACCGAGTTGCACTTTACGTTCACTCAAACATCACTTTTTTGGGTGAGGTTTCAATATTTTTTTCACATTTTTTTCAATCCAACAGCCGAAGGAAATCGCAAACACCCTAATGTAGAGAAGGACGTTGGCGATAAGCTCTCGCTCGATGACACGCCGAGCCTGCTGCTGTGTTTCGGTTCAATCGATAACCTTACGCGTCTAGAGCTGCCGACCCAACGCCGTGTTTCCTTTGCCGGAAAAATCTGATAACTTTCCTTCTGGCCGTTTCGTGCGGTGTCGTTCCATTATTTGTTGATATATTCAACTCTCGCATGCCTGGAGGGTCGATAGAACTCCCAACCACAGCCGATGTTTTATTCTTGGAAACCTCTTGAAGAATTATGATAATTTTCTTTCTGGCCGTGTCTTGTGGTGTGGTTCCATTATTTGTTGACAGGTTCAGCTCTCACTTGCCTGGAGGGTCGAGGGGGGGACGACGCGGCGGGACTAAAGGCGGCGGTTACTGCATCCTGGACTGCGTGTTCCATGAGTTGGACCAGACCTTCTTCGTCCTCGACATGATGGCTTGGAAGGTGAATGACAAGTGCTGTGACAAACGGTGCTCCTTAGCTGCGACAGGGGTGCCACTTTTTCACACCCCGGGCAGATCACGATCTAGATCATCTAGATCATCTAGATCATCAGATCATCTAGATCATCTAGATCATCAGATCATCTAGATCACCGATATCATCTAGATCATCTAGATCATCTAGATTATCAGATCATCTAGATTATCAGATCATCTGGATCCTGTATATGCCGTTATGATATGTTGTGCAGGACCTGTTTATTTAAAATAAAACAGATCCAGCCCATGAAAAATATGCTATAGCATACAGATCATACGAATCCCACCCGGCAACATGATCTATAGGATCTATAGGCCGTGCGGATCATATAGACCAGGGATCTGTCCGACCTGAAAAACAACAAATCATGAATGGGGATCTGATCTGTCCCAGGTGTGCACTTTTTATCCCATTTTTTTCTGACAGACGGAGCTCCTTATATGGAGAGCTGCACATTATAGTTGGAATACCATTGTTGTTCGTTCGTGGTGTACCTAGGCCGTGGGATTGTTCATCGGGTGGTATTTCTTTCTATGGTTTTTTTCGACGTCGGGTTTTGGGTGAGATGTAGAGCTTGGAGGAGCCTTAGAAAACCCACCTACACCCGTACGTACACATTCTACGGTAGAGGTGTTATACCATCATTAGTATTTGCCTTCTAAGGCTGTTTGCCTTCTGAAGCTCCTCACTTGAGGAGCTCTATACCTCACCCAAAACTGATTTTCAGTAGAGTGAAAGTGCAACCCGATGAACAAATACATGGCCTAGGTATACCAAAACAGAATATTGCTAAACAAGAATAACCTTCCGACGGTTTTGGGCTAAGGAGCCTCGTCATTCAGAGAGTAGTTTCGCCAAAAAGTGCTACACTATTAGTATTAATAGTATTCATACCTCTATCGTGGCGCGCGTCTACGCTAGGTTGTTTCGTGTCTCACGCACTGTCTTGTCCATAATAGGGGTGACTTAGAAGGTGAACGGTGAACTTAACACGCTAGCGTCTTGTTCGTGCTTGGGAGGCGCTCTACGATTGGGGCCGTAGCACGCTTTTGTTGTTTTTTGCCAAACTGCTTCTGACTTACCGGTTGTTGTTGTTTCTATCTGAGGAACTACTGTGTCTACCCAGTATGTGTTGGAGTACCGACCTGATGGCTTGGACGGTGAATGGTGAAACCTCACGCGCTGTCTTGTCCTGTCCATCCATCTCCTGCTGCTCGCGCTCTTCCTATTTAAAAAATAACGGTCGCTTGACCAGATAGAACACTCTCGTCGCGTTTTCGGTCCCTATATAGACACTACCAGGTACCTGGTATGGTTTTAGAGCCATCCCGTGGTTGGGGTGCAGCATGAGTTTCTGACTTTTCCTTACATAAGGAGCTCAATATATCACCCGAAACATGACTTGGAAGGTATTCGTTCGCGCAACCCAACCAAAAATTCCGTGCGGTACAGCCGGTAGTCCTAAAACAAATACACTCGTAATATTTTTATTCCAACGGATACTTCCTACTTCCTCTCTTGAGGGGCCCAAAAAGTGCAACCCCGAAAGGGCTAGCCTCTTTAGAAGTGCAAACCCACATATTGGGCGGACACAAACTACTTGGAAATAGTGTGGCAGCTTGTTTGCAGTATGCGGGAAAATAGTTGATAGGCGTGTTTCGTATTTGCTACATATGTATAGGTTATTAGTAACCCCTTTGCGGCTTCAGAGCCAAGCATCGACGACGAAAATTGACGATTACAGTATCGGCCACTGAAACATTCTACAATAGAAGTTCACCATTTTTTTCTGAAGCTCCTCACTCGAGGAGTGTTACTCTATACCCTCACCGAAAAGTTGATTTTGAGCAAACTGAAAGTGCAATCCGATGAACAAGCCCGTGGCCCAGCTATACAAAAAAAGCATATTGCAAAAATAGAATGATATTCCGACGATTTTGGGTGAAGGAGCCCCGTCATCCAGAAAATAAAAACGCCAAAAAGTGCTACGTCTATGGTGGAACACGTCCACTGCTGGTTGGGGTATAGAGCTCTTCAACTATAGAACACATGCTACGATTTGCCTTCTGAGGATGGTCAATACTTGAAGAGCTCTATACCTCACTCAAAAACTGATTTTGAGCAAACTGAAAGGGCAACCCGATGACTAAACCCATCGCCTAGGTATCGAAAACATTCATATTGCACAACAATAATGATATTCCGACGATTTTAGGTTAAGGAACCCCGTCATTCAGATAATATTTTTGCCAAAAAGTGCTTACCTCTATCGTAGAACACGTCATAGCAAGGAACGGAGTCGCACGGGACGAGTGCAGCATGATCCTACTCCTACTGCTGCCCGTCCACGCTACGAGTACTTGTAGACGCTTCAAAATATCGCGGTAAGTCATCGTTTTTTTGGTCGCTATACTTTAATCAAGATATAATACAGTCCCAAAGAGTCATCCAACGGTAGGGGTTGCACTTTTTGGGGTCAAACGTTCCTGACCGATCGAGCTCCTGAGGTGAGGAACTACCGGTTGGTATTATCATTTTACGAGTGCATTTGTTTTAGGACTCGTAGCGGATATAAATGTTTGATCGGGTTGCCCGAACGAAAACTTTGGAAGTCATGTTTCGGGTGAGATATTGAGCTCCTCATGTCGGGAACTCAGAAACTAATTGCTGCACCCCTACCGCGGGATGTCTCCAAAAGGGTTTTAACGGGAGTTTCGCGTGTTTTCTGTATTGCGTGTTTTATGGTTGGCGCTTCGTTCTTTTGGTATCCAGGGGTACCCGCTGTACGACTGCAACACGGATTTTCGATTTTACTGGGTGCGCACGAAGCTGCTGGAAGCGGATGGGCCGCTTGAAACCGTCAGCTCCACCAACGCCTTCCGAATCAAGGTACGAGTGTGCGGCGAGTTTGCGAGTTTGTTCCTCCTCATCATTCGGTCCACCGAAAACAAACCCTCAGTGTGTTGACTATCATACACGTCGACGGCTGATGTTATACCTTTTTCTTAATCATACATATAACCAACTGCATTAACGTTGTTAAATCGACCACATCCCTTCTCACAGAGACAAAACCTCGACATGCGACATTGTTTCAACGACGAACGCTCGCAAGTATATATGGTTGGCAGCTTCATCTACGGTTTTAGTATTTTTGGGACTTCCCAGGGAAAACATGTCGATAGGCGAATGTCGAGTACAGCATGCGGCATTGCTGGCAGCAAGCTTATAATGTACCTTGTAAAACTTTTCGGGATTTTAGAAGGAAAAAATGTCGAAAAGTAAGACCGATCACAGGGTCGGCATCATTAGCATCTTATTCTACGTATGATATCATATGTACGATGCGAACGTTTTTTTGGATTTCAAGAGGAAAAAAAACTTGGAACAACGAATGCCGAATACAGCAACGTCGGCATTATTTGACCGCTCAAGCTGCTCAAGCTGCGGTATGATTAATGTTTACCACTCTGTCCGAATTTATAAGGTCCGTTTGATGATAAATTTGAGTCCAAAACGGTGCTTATATTTCCGGACAGAGTGGTATCTGACTAAAATCCCCTTTTGGGACTTTCGGAGGGAAAACATGTCGAAAAGGAATGCCTATTACCTATTACGGCATCGGCCACGTGAAACCTGGGCTACTGGGGTGGGAGCTGCGAATGTATACGACAGGCAGGGCAGGGGTGCGAAACAGAACATGAAATGGTACCCTTTTTTTGTCCAATGACGCTCTGTGGCGCGTGCTGCGATAGACTAGGTATTAGTATAGCACTTTTTGGCTTTTATTTGTTATGTGATCACATCATAACGCCAATCAAACCACAACAACCCCCCTCCCCTCCCATGCGTACATGCATCCAGCCAACGAACCCCCTCTCATTAGGACGACAGGCAAGAGTTTTGTAGCGCACACCTATTGTTTATTTTTAATCCGGTTTTTGCATCTCGCGATTGCAACAAATAAACACAAAATACAGCAACATCCCCGTCCCCCCTCCCCTACTCTCTCTCCCATGCATGCATGCCTCCAGCCAACTCCCTATCACGAGTGCGACAGGCAAGGGCTGGCGCACGCTTACTCTTCTCCTGTGCCGTTCATCAAGGACGGCCTGCTGTTCTACTTTAAGGCCGCGCATTACCAGCTCGGCCCCACCCCCCTCGTGCTGCTGTGGAAAGATGGATCGGTTGCGCGGTACCTAGGGACCGAGTCGGCGCAGGTAAATTAATACTATAGTAATATTGAATGAACATAAATGTTATTCCAATGATTTTTGTTATTAATACGTATTACGGGGGACCATAGTACATAGGACCAAATATTGTTAGTAAAAATAGATAAATATATAGGTTTTTGTATTTACCGTAGGTCCTGTTTACTACGGTCCCCCGTAATAGTGCCTTATTAAATAGTTCAGAAACCCAGGAAAGGGATACAGGACCCTTTATCGACGCGAGTCGACGAGGGGAGAAAGTGCTGAATTCTTCTCAGCGAAAAAAATCGAAAAAAATCGAGGCGCGTACTGTAGCGGGCAGAGCCTACTTAGTACTTAGTGCCTCCCGATGACCTGAGTTACGACTAGGGAGGGAGAAGAAGAAAGGAAAACTGCGAAGATAATAGATGAGATGAGCAAACAAAAAACAAAGCAAACGTAGCACGTGCTTTCGCTCTTCCACCCTCCCTGCCCGTCCCCTCCCTGATTCCGCCTTCTACCTAATACCAAACACCCCCTGTTCCAGGCAGTAGTGCTAAAGGTCGGGGGCAGCTCCGATAAGGAGACGGAGGAGGAGAGGGAGAAAGAGCGCACGCAAGGCGGCGGGACTAGCGTCGGTTCGGATAGAAACTCGACGGTTTCAACAACGTCCGATATTCGAGAGGAGGCGTTTTTCGGCAGGGAGAGCTGGCGGGGGGCGGCGAGCCCCTCTCTGTTGACGTGCGACGGCGTGTGTCTGGCGGAGGTTGGACCGGAGGGGAGCCCTACGTATATCCCCCAGGTAAACATGCCATTTTTAGGACCCGTGGAAACCCCGTGTTTTCGTTTTCGGTGTATGCTACGGTCGTGGGGCACCTAGAGGGGAGCCCCACGTATATCCCCAGAGTAAACATGCCACTTTTTCCACGAATGGAAACCTCGCGGAATCGTTTTCGACGCATGCCACAATAGGAGGGTGCACCTAGAGAAGAGCCCCACGTGTATCCCCCAGGTAAACATGCCGTTTGTGGCAGCAGTGGAAACCCCACGTTTTCGTTTTGGACGCGTGTTTCGGTTGGGGTTGGCCTATTTTGTGTTTAGGCTCCTCGTTTGAGGAGGTCTATACCTCCCGCTCAAAAACTGAGTTCCCCCCAGCGTACCAAGCACTGCGTATGCTAACTTGAGGTTTTATTTTCTGTTTTTGGTATAGACTAGACTATTGATTGGTCTGTCAGACTAGACTATTGATTGGTCTGTCAGACAAAACACAATTGCAACCCCCATGCCACATGATGTCCCCATCTGTTTGTTTGCTTGTTTTTCACACAAATGATCGCTCTCTGCTCCCGCGACGGATACCAGGCGAAGCCAAACGAGTTGTTGCGGTTCACGCTCACCGGGGCCGAGGAGGAACTTGCGGACCAATCAGAAGGGGGTATGGCGGGAGTGGACGAATCAGAGGACGGTATGGCGGGGGAGCCAGCTGCGGCGGCGAGTTTGAGAGGAGTGGTGCAAGGGCTACGGTTCGACAAGCGCTGCAGCAAGATGCGACCGATGGCGGATACGTGGAGTAAGGTGACAGACAAAAAAAACAAAAAAGTATGCCCGTTACAGAAAACCGCCTCGTAACGAAATATATAGGGAGTCATTGACCTATACCTTGAAAGAGGAAAACATCTGAAAAAAGCGCGGCCGGAGTATCACGCAGCTTGCAAA
>JBBMKB010081421.1:0-12426 GCA_037833945.1 Alaria marginata
ACTCGCTTTTCGTAATTTCGTCCTGCGATCACAGCGGTCCGGTTTGTTTTTCATTCTGACCATTCCCGGAGTGTGGTTTTTTTCTCTTTTCGACGTGCGCCCCTGGGCGATCCTGTAATAAACCCTCAGTTAGTTGACTTTACGTCGACGGCTGATGTTATACCTTTTTCTTAATAATATGTACAAGAAAGAACGAAAAAATCCCACCAGAAGCCTTAACATTACGGGGAAATCAGAAATTCGGCAGCTGTTATACTCTGTTAATAGCGAGTGCAAGACACACCTTTTCTCAAGGCTATCGAAATCTCAATCTTCCCTAAAACCAATACGAAGTATATCGGTTTCTTATCGGAGTGCCGGCACGTATGTATATAACGGGCCGGTACTACTTTCTGAAGAATTTGAATTGGCCATACTCTTGTAAATGCGGAACCACAACTCGTAAGAAAGTATTTGCAGAGCGAGCAAAGCACGCCGGCATGCGCTTCCATATCATATCGTATAACATCATACTACAGTAGTAGTAGCAGCACGTTTACGCCTTCACTGGAGTATGACTACAACTTCGCGTACGATATTATTATAAAAAAATTAAAAATACACTACAGCTGTGAGATCGAAAATTTGGGTCGAAACTCATCTTTGCAAGCTGTGTGGGATACTCCGATCTTATATGACACGAGCAGAATAAATAGTGGCATGGTGGTGGGTGGACGTGCCTGGCAGAGTCAGGATCCCACAGCAACAGACTGCAGTCTGCAGTAGTACCGCAGCAGCAGTAACGCACACATGCTGTACATGTACACCCTCTTGAAAAACGCATTATCACAGGTCGAAACCCACAATCATTTGACGACACCTGCAAACCGGGTATCATATGCAACTAAAAAAATATGCACACCTACACACTGCTCCTGTTTGGTACCCTGATCCTACCCCTACCTGGACCCGTGCGGACGTGAGTGAGTCCTCTATCCCGACCCTGGGTATGTAATTATGCCACCGGCAGAGCCCACCAAGCATCCTAATCCCACTCCGACCTGAGACCTGATACACCAAAATCGAGGCTTTACATCAATCGGCCTTAGCACAAAGCAAACTACACAACAGCTGTACGAGATCCCGAGATCAAGGGTGTGCAGAGTTATATTTTCACAACGACACATGCTACGATAGAGGTGCGCCCGTTTTTTTCTGGGGATCCTGACCTTAGGGCGCTCTGAACCTCACCAACCAACTGATTTTCGAGTAAACTGAAAGTGCAACCCGATGAACAAACCCATCGCCTACAGGTATACAAAAACAACTGACTGAAAAAAAACAAGGAGTTTCCGACGATTTTGGGTTAAGGAGCCCCGTCACTCAAGAACGATAAAAGCCAAAAAGTGCTACCTCTATCGTAGAACCCGTCACACCTGGTGCGCAATTAGCGCTCCCCCAACTATTGACGATGCCTAATTGCAAACTGGCGGGTAAGTATCATATGTACGCCAATAAAACTTTGCACACCGTCCACCCTGCTCCCGCTTGGCATCCTGATCCTACCCCTACCTGATGCCCCATCGGACCTGCGTGAGCCCCCGAACCCGACCCTGGGTATAGAATTATGCCGCCGGCAGCGCCCACCAACCAACCTGATCCTACACCGACCTGATCCACCAAAATCGAGGGTTTCCACTAAATGGCTTAGCAAAAACAAAGACAAGCTCCCTTTTTACGTGTAAATGCAGGACGGGCAAGCAAAACGCTTCCTGCCGATCGTTGGTGGTCAAGTTCAATAATGCGCGTCGGCCTAGACCAACCCAACCCCAGACCTAACCTTGACCCTAACTCTGTCGTTGGCTCGGGGTCGGCATTGCCTCCGCAGCGTGTTTTGCTGGCGTTTTTTTTTTTAATGTAATAATGACCTGGGCGGGCGAAAGTCCAGCCTCGACCAATGTCCTGTGACCACGGACGATTTATGCGAGTTAATGTGAGAACAACAACAACAATAAGACCAGCGCCGGACCAGCGACCGGAAGGAAGTGTGTTTCCTGCATTTAGGTCCGAGACTAAAACTAGCATATACTGCAGGGTGATATACTACAGGGTGCGCACTATTGTTTTTTATTTAGCAAAATACGCTAACAACAGCGTACGGCACTACTCGACTACATGTAGGGTGTGCAGGGTTTTATTTGTATCTATACCCGGTGTGCAATTGGTGTTCACCTGATCCGCCAAAATAGAGGTTTTCTACCGAACAGTCCCAGCAAAAAGCAAAAGACACTATTATTATAATAAAAGCAGCATACACTGAAACTGAAGGGTGTGCAGAGTGCAAAGTTTTATGTACAGACCCGGCGTGCAAATGGCGTTGTTAGCGTTCCTCCCAAACTTTTATAGACCGACCCTGAAACAAATCGTCAGTGCGAACCCTTGACCGGCTCGGCATCACCTCGCGCCGTGGCCCTCTCCGGTTATGTCGAGGCCGGCGGGCACTGTGGTGGTAGAAATAGCGAACCAAAATTATTTGGGCTGTGAGTCGGCAGGATTTCACGACTAATAACAAATCGGTAGGTGCCGTTAGCCAACTAAATGACTTTAGTCGGCAAGTCGGCGGGCGAAACCAGCTGATGGCCAGCCGACTTGCCGAATTCAGTCGGGCGAGCGAAGCGAGCCAAATTAGCTTCCCCCCGCCGAGGTGACCCTGCCCCAAAAAAGAAAATATGCATCCCGCGTTGAACAGCCTTCATACAAGTATGGAAACCCAATAAGTCGGACAGTCGGCACCTCGAGGAAACGACTAACTATTATTAGTCCGACTAATAACTAGTTGGTGACTTAAGTCGTACCGACTCACAGCTCTAAGAGTTATTACCTCGTATTGGGGAAAAGTCTCCAATCGCGGAGATGAGCTCGACTTCGAGTCCAGCGGTTTCCGAGGACGATGACTGTCTTACAAATGTCTACTCGTATAATAAATATATTGCGTTATAGGTAAGTCTAGGAAAATATAAGTAAATACAAAGGATTACACGTAAGTACACGTAAATTTAGGTAAATAAGGACAACCATAAATACACACCAGGTAAAATGTGATGACGTTTTTGTTGCGGGCGATCCGGAAATAAACCCTCAGTTAGTTGATTGACTACATATACGTCGACGGCTGATGTTATACCTTTTTCTTAATAATATTAAGAAAAATAATAATACACCTCAGCTGTGAGATCGACAAAAAGGGAATTTCGTCGAAACTCGGCTTTGCAAGCTGCGTGTGATACTTCGATCGCGCGTGTTACGGAGTGTGTAAAGACAGACAGCTGTGGAATTCAGGACGCACAATAAACGAAGTAGAGCATTTTGTACCTATTCTGGACAGGTTATACTCCCTGTGTACTCCCTGTATATGTGGCAGACCAGCAGAGGTATAATATATATCATGTACATTGAGCTTCTATTTTCCGACGGCGGAAAAAACTAGGGGAGCTTTTTTCAGGCCTCCCGTGCATGATTTTAATCGCCCGTGTCCCACCCGACGATCGGATTCTCCGAAAGACAGCAATTACTATTTTATAGTAATTGGTGATAATGAGGCGCTACCACAAAGCATTTTTGAGTGGTTAGGTTAGATTAGGTTGGGTTGGATTGGGTTGGTTTGGATCTTTCCTGCTTCCCTCCAACGCACAAAGTTGACATCAGTTACAAATAAGGAAAACATCCGAAAAAAGCGCGGCCGGAGTATCACGCAGCTTGCAAAGATGAGTATCGACTAATAATTTGATCGAACTCACAGCTGACGTATTTGAAATAATTTCTATAACATATCCACCAGCGCGAGTTCCTAGCGAAAGCTTCGTACAGAGTATCTTATTTACGAATATGAATATGTAATGACATCTCAGGATGCCCAAGAAGAAGCCGACGAAGGTGTACCGCTATGACGGCCAGAGCATCTGGACGTCTTCGGACTCTGGCTACTTGACCTACTCCGACTACGAGCTCGGGAGCTACCTGGGGGGAGGAGCGGCTGGCGAGGTCTACGAGGCCGAATGTTTCAAGACCAAACGAGTGAGCTTTACGTACAAGAAGTAGAGTGTCATATCGTGTTCGTACCCATCATATACTTGATACGTATGTACCAGTACAGCTTTTCTGCTACTGCGTCCTGTCCTGTTCTACTGCTGTATTCACGCTATTTCCGGTACGTATTGGGTACACATCATATCGCATCTAAGGTCGTGTCATATCATATGATATCATACAATATCGTACAGACCTGGTGCATGTTGTTTCCTTTGTACTGTTCACACTAAACGTGACATTAAAGCAGCGGCAGCCAAGCAGCAGCAGCAGTTCCGTAGAGAGCGGCCGGCCGTACGACTTTCGCAAACGATTAGATTCTGACTTCGGCAAGGCTTTGACAGGTTGTCGCCGGCCCGGGCGGTCTCTCCCTCCCTGCCTTCCGTTTTAGCTTGACGTTGGATGGGTGGATACGCGAATGGATCATGGATAGATCTGGACGGATAGATCTGGGTGGATAGATATGGATGAACAGATCTGGATGGACGGATCTGGATGGATAAATCTGGATGGATAAATCTGGATGGGTATATCTGGATGGATGGATATGGATGGGTGATCTGGATGGATTTGTCTGGATGGATGAACAGATCGACCGCTCGCCCTTTTTAGCGGCATTCGTCGCTGGCTTCATAAGCTTGATGCGTTGATGCGTGATACTTGATGAGAAGCTTGATGCTTCAACGCTTGAACAGAGTGTTTGATTAGTCTGTTGTTAGCTCAGCTTTATACGGCGGTATCATACCATGCTAAGCTTGATGCTCGGACGCTTGAATATTGTTTGATGAGTCAGTTGGTATGACAGCTCAGTTTTATATCATACCTGGTACATATGTACGTGTACGGTACTATGGTGTCAAATATCGACCGATTTGTGCTTGTTTTGTCTCGGGTAATACAAGCAATACATGCATGTTGGTATGATATGTTGGTATATCTAGGGTATTGGCGTCTGGGGGTGAGACCGCGGACCGCAGATATTCTTGGAGGTTGGCCGTCATCTGGGTCACTTTTTCGGAACAGGCAACCCCTTGATCCTTGATGCAGCAGTACTATCGTATACCAGGTATTCAAGTCCTGGCGTGTGTCTAAGCCAGTGACAGGTGATGGTCGTGTGGTCGACCTGTCGTTCACCACGCCGCACGCACACAGCCGGGTTCGAACACTTTTCCTGCCGCTGCTGTCCTTGTCAGTACGGTCTCTTTGAACTGTAGTCTAATGTATTAACTCTTGTGCGGCCCATGTGCAGCGATAAACCAAATAAGAAATGCGGTATTATTATCGTCCGTCTTTTTGTACAAAACGTATAATACAGCGTACGATAGTTCATGCAACGCGCGTGTCGTACAAATTCCTTTATAAGTAGTGGGGCCTATATAAGGCGGTTCGAATAAGGCGGTCACCCGATACAGGGAGGTTGAAATCGGTTGACACGACTGTAAGTCTGAGTACAACTGCCTATACGAATAGGGCGGCCTCTCGATAGTAGGCGGCCAAAATCCCTTCGCACTATACCGCCTTATATAGGCCCCACTACTGTATAGGAGTTCCATGTTAAAAGCATCACCCCCCATCACAGAAGCCCCGGGTTGCTCCGTACGGCTGATGCTGTAGTTGTCATTGTATTCGACGTTGTTTCCCTCTGAAGTTCCAGGAGGGTTAGCATACTACTGTAATACTACTCTGCCAACTGTTTACAATGGATTTCTCTAGCTACCTCCAGCCTGAAGTATTTGATACCGGTGCCTGCCTTTGCTCTTTGCCCTGGAGGCCATCGTCCCACAATTGGCGTCGTCGGCTAGGGTATCGTATTCAGGAGCTATATTAAACCCCTTTAGAACCCCGAACCCCGTCCCTATACTATTATCAAGTAATATTGTCCCCAAAAAGGGTTTCCAGTTGTAAAGGGGTTAAGAAAAATAAAATATACTTCAGCTGTGAGATCGATAATAGAATACGATACTTTGCTTGTAGAGCGGGTTCTGTAAAGTACCTCACACTCGCATATGAAATATGTCAAAGGTTGGACCACAGCTCGTTCCACTGACTACTGTATGTACTGCTTGTAACCCGTACTTATATAGATATACTAATACTAGTGCACGCGGTAGTCTGAGCTTATGGCACTGCTGTATAAAGATCGCCTGCGTACAGCGTGAATCTACTACTCTACACACTGATGTTGTTTTTGTGCTATTTGCAGCTTTTACTGGTTTTGTTTATTTGGTTGTTTGCGTCGTATCATGTTAGCATGTTAGTCCTTGTGGGAACAAAAGCCTGCGTACACGTGAATCTACTACTGTTGTAGATGTACTGATGTATTTTTGTCGTGTTAATTGCGTCGTATTAACGTTCTAATCCTTGTGGGACCTACAGCAGTAGAGATAGTGACAACAAATACGAGATGTTTGGTCGTGAGCAATTCGATGCGAGTCGACGAGGGAAGCAAGTGCTGTACCCTGCTCGCTTTAAAAACTGAAGGCTGAAGGCGCGTACCGTAGTGGGGAGGGGGAAGAGCCTGCTTAGTGACCCCGGGTCTGAGTTACGTCTAGGGAGGGAGAAGGAGAAATAAAAGGTGCGAAGATAATTTATGGGATGAGCAAAAAACAAACAAACAAAAACTGTATAAATCCCCTTTTAATGGTGGCCACTATTAAATACTATTAATAGTGTGAGCGTGCAGCGGTGCAAGCACAGTAGTGAGGCCTATATAAGGCGGTTAGAATAAGGCGGCCACCCGATATAGGGCGGTTGAAATCGGTGGGCACGACTTTCACTCTGAATGCAACTGCCTACCTGGTATACGAATAGGGCGACCTCTCGATATAGTGCGGCCAAATTACCTTCGCGATCTACCGCCTTATATAGGCTCCACTATATAGTGCCTAAGTATGATATCATGTGGTGCCCGTGTCGTGCAGCTCCGTGTACGGTTGTAGTCTACCTGGATAAGATACACATATAGGCCCGTCACTAATTATCTCTCCCAATCAAACAGTGGCCAGTGCTGTACGGGGTCATCGTTTTTGTTTTTTTGAGGTCACGTTACCCGATACAGTTCAAGTTTGTCCACCGATCTTTCCGCCTTATCTTTTCCTAGTCCTACATCTCCCTGCTCACTGCGCGCGAGTGTTGGGATGTCGTATCGAATTTTTCGATTTGTCGAAATGTCGTGTCGAAACATTCGATATATATCCCAAGTATCGAACTTTCGATATGTCTAAGTATCGAACTTTCGATCTATCGATATATCGTATTGAAGGCGTTTTGCCCTCCATCCCTTGGCATCCCCGAATGTTTTATGCTGCTATCATAGCTTATGTACCATTGCGTTCTAAACGAAAGGTTTCGACGTATATGCAATGTATCCACCACAGTATCGAAATAATATTGTATAAGAAACTCTTATCGATTTGATTTTTCGTTTATCGGGTATCGTACAATATCACACGATGCTTCCAAGCATGAGTTGTGATTAAGTTTTCGATCTCACAGCTGAAGTGTATTTTTCATTTTTTCCAACTATAGTCTGTTAATAGTCTAATATGAATAGTATCGAACTCAATTATCGTTCGATATAACTGCTCGCTGCTAACGCCCACGCTGCCTCAGGTAAGATTTGGAACCCTAGCCCTAAATGTAGCCGCGTTCTGCTTGTGTAATACGTATCATACCAGGTACATACCAGAACTGATTACACAAGCAGAACGCGGCTACATTTGAGGGCACCTTACCACTTGTTCGAGAAAATGATTGGCGTACACTGTGACTGTGACTGACCCTGACCCAATCAAACCCAATCAAACGCAATCAACCTATATACGTAAGGTTAACCCTAGCTAGTTAACAGTTAACCCCTTCGTCTCGTGAACAGGAGTAGTGTGCCCCAACCGTTTTCTCGAATATGTGTTGAGCTCTGTACTGCAGAATTGCTTGAATTTCAGGTACTACAGCCATAATACTATTATTAATACTATTGTTAATAGTACGGTACGGAGTCTCGGGTGACGGTACCAAGTGGTGTCCGGTTTTACCGGTTAGAGCGGTTTCTGGTGTGTAGTGTAACCCTTGTAGTACAGCAGTGTGACGACCAATGAAAATTTCGTGTTCGTGTGGTCGGAAGTAATGAAGCAAAGCAGTGATCATAACGCGAAATCGGTATGATAAGGAAGGACTGCGTCGTGCGGCAGCCGAGCGGTCGGGCGGAGAAAGAAACGAAGAGGTCACACCTATATGGGCTCCTAGCTATGCACGACAAGAGAAAGGACTCGATCTTCTCGTCACAGCAGCAGCTAGGGTCGAACGCGCTACCATAATGGTATTCGTGTCGTGTCCCCCCCCCCCCCATTTTTTTTTTGTTAATAAAAAGTCGTTTTACATGTGTTTCTTTTTTTTATCCATGCCCTCTGATTCATGATTGCCATATAATACTATTAACACCACGCGCATACTGCATACTACAGGTGCGGCTGATGGCCGCCGCCGGCTTTGCGTATGCGTATATGCATGCCCGTATAGGTCGAGAGATGCCAGGTACTCGTAGTTGTTATTAATAGTTGGGTGGCAGAGTAAAAGCCAACAAACTGCCTTTGTCAACATTAAAAAGCACCACAAGTCGAGCCACACACATGCCAGTCAGATGCAAACCCGCATAACTCTGCTATTGCTTATACCGCCAGCAACTAACGATAGCATCTAATAATATTATACCTAGCCAACTAAGACATTATAGTCGGCCCACTTTCTGCCCTAGTAATCGTCATTCTTCGTCGCAACTTTGCCCTTCTATACCTGATATTAAACGTTATGAAGTGGAATAAAAGTTTAACCATAACTACAGCCCATGGAAGTAAAGGTTCAGATGAGAGCAGCAGCTGGTGCAGTAGTGGTGCAGTAGTAGTGGTAGTAGTACGCAGCAGCTGGTATATTAGACTATGTGTTTTGTAGGTGCAGTAGCGGCGGTAGTAGCAGCAGTAGTGGCAGCAGCAGCACTTGAAGTTGCAGTTTGGTAGGCAGGCTACTCGCAGCGTTAAACTTTTACTACAACGTAATAGCACTAAGGTGCTGCTGTCTGCGTCACTGCTGTTGCTGGTAGTTTTAGTAATGGTAGTATTAACAGTAGCAGTAGTAGTAGTAGTAGTAGTAGTAGTAGTACTGTAGTAGTATGTAGTAGTAGTAGTAGTAGTAGTAGTAGTAGTAGTAGTAGTAGTAGTAGAAGAAGTAGTAGTAGTATCATAGTAGTAGTTGTATAATAGTAGAAGCAGTAGCAGAAGCAGTACTGGCAGCAGCAGCAGTAAGTACCAACTTAGTAGAAGGCTACTCGTATGCATAGCGTTAAACTTTTCGACTACCGGGTAGTATTTACTGGTATTATAGTTAGCCCCAAGTTACTGCTGGCTGCGTGACTACTGCTGCTGCTGCTGAGTGTATGTTCTTCACCTCAAAGTGGTGTTTCCGCCCATGTGTGTGTGTGTTCTTGTGTGTACATCCAGCACAACCAGTATCCGTGCCTAGTAGTAGTAGTAGAAGTATAGTATGATATCTTATTAATGGTATTAGTAGTAGTAGTTGTAAGTACTATTAAGATTAATAGTATTACAGTAGTAATATTCATAGCAGTTAAGTACTATTAATCAGCTATTAATGATTAATAGTACCAATCGTATGGCAGCAGTAGCATTATTAATAGTATGCTATTGGTAGCGGTTTGGTAGGTAGGCTACTCGTAGCGTTATGCTTTAACGAATACCTGGTACCTGGTAGCATGTATAGCCCCAAGTTGCTGCTGTCTGCGCCACTGCTGCTGCTGCGGCAGATGCCGCCCCGCTGTTGAAGCACTGCCTGCAAGCAGTGGGCCTGTTGTTGAACAAAAAGACAAGCACGGACACGCAATATAATACTGTACCCGGAATCAGTTGCAGTAACCCTGCAGTAATTGTCAGTCATTTCAAGTCTAAGTAATTTGTCTCGAAAACATGGGCGCCGTCGCAACTACTGTAGGTGACACTAAATACCCGTGATAACACGACAACAAACAGAAAATGCTTTGGCATTATATTTCGCTAACTCTCGAATTCACGGCCTCGACATACTACGTTTTGGTTGCGGGCGATCCGATAATAAACCCTCAGTTAGTTGACTTTACGTCGACGGCTGATGTTATGTCTTTTTCTTAACTATACCTGCTCGGTATAATATCAAGCTGTGAAGTTCGGGCGACTCACAGCCCTGACAAAAAGAGCATCGGTCACTGCTTTTGGCTGGGGGAAGATGAATGTGGTACAGTATCCGGACTACCGGTATAATACACAAAGCAAGCAGCCGTGTGACACGAGGACAGCCTAATCCTGCTGGTACTGTTGCGCCTTCGCAATATAAAAGTACTGCTGTATATGATAGCTAGCGCTAAGGAGAACCTATCTATCCTTCACGAGGGCATATCATACACACCACCCCGTAACACGCGCGATCTGAGTACATGCCACACAGCTTGCAAATATTATTTCGGTCGAAATCCTCATGTCACAGCTGAAGTATTTACTGTAGTAGAAGCCGAAATGTATATTTTTTTTAAAGGAAAATTCTCGTAATGTATGTAGACGGTCGATAATACCCGAAAAACCTGACCCCCACAGAACTGCGCCCACTTTGTTTTGGGACGGATTACTTGGAACTAGGGTGGACTGTTTTTTGCAGTTTGGGGGGAAAAGTACCTGGAATTTGTTAGTGGACTAGCACTCGATCCGTAAATATAAGCACCGTTTTGTATTCAAATTTATGATCAAACGGACCTTGTATTTCCGGACAGAGTGGTATTTTTTTGCAGTTTTGGTGGACAAACTACCTGGAGTTTGTGTGGAATACTTTTATCAGTTGTTTTGTGTACCTGGTCCGTGGGTTTGTTCATCGGGGTGCACTTTGTTTTTCTCTACATCAGTTTTTGGATGACTTACTAATAGTATAGAGTAATATAATATTCCTCAAGTGAGGAGCCTCTGAAAAACAAATGGTGTTATTATACTGATTAAAGTATGTAGCATGTGTCACAGTCGTGGTCCCGCGTTAGTGCGGTGACCTTTAGTGCGGGGCCCTAGTTTAGTGCGGTGAAAATCACCTGTCACGACCTATTGACACGTAGTACGGGTTCGTAATATAGTGCGGGGTCCCATGTAAGTGCGGTGGTTGTCGTGCGGCAAGGTACCGCACTAATGAGGGACCACGACTGTCAAGTATGTACGTAAAGTCCGTGGTCACAAGACGGGCTCCAGTATTTCTGGAGTGGAAGAAAAAGGAAGATCAGAAAAAATACGAAATTTCTGAGGGAGGTGACGTCTAGGCTGCTGTATGTACCCTGAAGCTCTGCACAAATTTTTGTGGGGACCAACTCGTTGAGATCAGCGTGGAATGATTTTGCATTAGAAGGGTTAAATGCTGTTTCGAACTGTATTATTAGACCTATTATAAAAAATTAAAATACACTTCAGCTGTGAGATCGATTTTTTTTGGTCGAAACTCATCTTTGCAAGCTGTGTGGGATACTCCGATCGCGCGTATTACTGGGTGTGTATGTCCTCATGAAAGATATAGACCTATTATATGTATCATCTTAGTGTATTGGGGATACGTTTTCTGGCACTTTTTTTTTTAATAATAACTTCTAACGTTTTGTTTTCCCGGCGCCCCGTTTTCGAAGGCCATTCCGACGATTAACTCATACCGGTACCATTGTAAATCTGACGCGATGACCGTCTGCCAAAGAACAATGCGGCGGGACCTTAACTTAACCTTCCTCCCCATTTTTCCGCCTCCCCCCCCCCCCCCCTTTGCCGCGTCAACCACCCGAACCGAAACGTAAATTCCGCCGCGTTTTTTTTCGCCGCACCATTATCACCCCGGGTGATAGCACTTGGCCGTAAAAGTCCTGAACCCGATCGGCTACAAGCTAGCCCCGAGCGGTAGCCTTCGCTTCTGCGATGTAATCGTCAAATGACAGCCTTATGCGGGAGAGGTGGGGGGGGGGGGTGGAGGTAGGGGTAGGGGGGGAGGGGCGGGTAAGGGGATGTCGAGGGGCGGCGGTGGCTGCAGCAGCAGCGGCAGCAGCAGCGGCGGTGGTAGTGGCGGTGGATCTGTTGTCGGTTCGGGGAAGATGACCGAGAAGCATGTCTGGTGGCTGGTGAACGGACCTACGAGGCAAACCATCGCGGCGTATTATGACTCCAGGACGGGGGTGCTCAGGGAGATGACCCTGCCCAAGTGCATCGAGGTACGCTGTCTTGTCTCGTGTTTGGGGGGGGGGGGCGTACTCATTTATTTCTTGCCTTAGTCATTTTACCGTTGACCACGCAACCCTTTTGAGACGTA
>JBBMKB010081432.1:0-12425 GCA_037833945.1 Alaria marginata
ATATATCTATTTTAAGCTGGAACGTTCCACAGCCGTAAGATTTTGTCCACCTCAAAACGGGGTTTATAGTGTCCGCGCACAGATCGATTGGCATTACCCTTTTAATCCTGGTACTAGCTAGCACTAAGGAGAGCCGCTGACCTATATATTTCATGAGGATATACACAGCCCGTAACACGCGCGATCATAGTATATGACACAGCTTGCAAAGATGAGTTTCGACTAGATTTTCGATCTCACAGGTGTAGTGTATTTTTTAAGTTTTGTCAATATGCTAATTAAGCTGGTGCGTTCCACAGGCGTCAGATTTGGTTCTCCCTCAAAACGGGTTGTATTGTTTCCGTGCACAGATTGATCAAAGACTGAACGTCTTCGCATCACGCTGTCGACCCTGATACTACAGTAGCTACTGTGGTACCAAGAGAAGACATCAACCTATATCCTTCATGAGGATGTGTATTACACACCCCGTAACAGGCGCGACACACAGCTTGCAAATATTTGTTCCTGATGTATTCTACCATATCATGTAAGTATTGGGTTGGAATGAGGCCTCCGGTCGTTGCTGAAGACTCTCACCCCGGTGTATTACCCTCCTGCAAGCATCGTGCAAAATGACCGTAGGGGGGTAACAACTCGGATGCCAATGACATAACAAAGAAATACCATACCAGGTACGTGTTATCTCTGGCTATGGTGTACGAGCGGTATATTGGAGCTGGGAGGGTGGGATGGTCTGCTTCTTTTTCTCCTCCTCTTTCGACTTCGTATTGAGCAAGTCATCGGAATGGGACAAGTCATCGACAGCAGCCGGAGCGCCATCGACGGGAGTTGAAGCATTCTCACCAGGGGCAGGAGCGTGATCATCGCCAGGGGTTGGGGACTCGTAATCGCAGCTGGAATATTACCGCAAGAGGCTGGAATGTAATTTGTCAGGAGTCACACTTGTTACTTCACCTTAAGTCGCACCTTCTACTCTGGCTGGGGTCGTACCGTGTGCGATCCGTCAGGACACCACCAGTACGACACCCAATCCAAGCGTCGAAGAGGCCGTCGATGGCACGCACGCCAAGGAATAGCCGAGTTTCCTATTAATAGTTGAGATTTGCCTTTCCGATGATAATAAAAATAGTTTTATTTTTATGTTAGTGTTTCGAAAGATAAATATATCCTTTGTTAAAAGTCAAGTTTTACACAAGGAAATACAGTTATTTGCAACCGCTATCGATCGCACAGAAATAATCTAAGTCGGCATTGGCTGTGTCGAGAACCAGGTGGTACAAGTAATTTGATATTTCGGGGGGAGGTGCCTTTCGAATAAAGGCCGGTTTCTGGTATTATCTGTTGAGGCTGCCAATCCTGATTTCGATCTTTCTTTGTGCGGTCGATAGCTGTTGTCAATACATGCATTTTCAAGTGTAAAAAAATGACTCTCCAGAAAATAAATCTCTTTCGAAACAAAATAAGTTGTTAATTATTATCGGAAAGGCTATTCTCAATTAAGAAGGTCAGTTTTTAAAGAGGCATAGGGGACAAACCCCACAGCCACGTTTCTGGACTTCACCTACCCGAATAGAGACCCACTTCGGGTCTCGGAGGAGGAGAACGTGTGAAAACAATCCCCAACAAAATGCCAAGATGTCATTCAATCCACAGATCAGCATCGCCTGGGACCACTGGAACTGGAATAACCGAAGCATCACCGCCTGAGATCGCCGGAGCTGGGATCACCAAACTTTCTTCGTGTGGGAACCCTGCAGCAACGCCATCTGGATCGCTATCGCACGTCGAGTCATCCCACGGTAGGGGTTACATTTTTTGGGCCAAACGTTCCTGAACGGTCGAGCTCCTGAAGTTGGGAACTACCGGTTGGTGTGATAATTTTATGAGTATATTTGGTTTAGGACTAGCGCATAGAAATGTTGATCGGGTTACGCGAACGAATGTCTTTGCAGTCATTATTGTGGGTGATATGTTGAGCTCTTCGTGCTAAGAGCTCAGAAACATCTGCTGCACCCCTACGGTGGGATGACTCCGTCAGGGCAACTGCATCCGGCATCGCTGTGGATCAACTTCATATTGGGTCATCGAAGTATCAGGTGGATCGATGGCATCATGTGAGATTAATTGGGTTGCCAGATCATCGTCATCTGGGACCACCGGACCATCACCCGAATCATCATCGCCAGGAGTCGACGACAGGCTATGAGAGTCAGCATAATGGCGAGCGTCCACAGCAAGCACAACAGTACAGCATGGCGCAATCGGGCGGCGAGTGGCATGAGGGCGGCGGAGCGCAGGGGGGCGACGAGGCGTAGAGACAGCCAGAGCAGAGGAGTGGAGGAGCCTTCTGGGGTGGACCGCATTTTTCGGTGATTGGCAGTCAAGCACCGGAGGAAAGCAGTCAACCGATCCGGTCTAGGGGGGGCACCCTCATCGTGGCGCATTTTTGCGTAGTTGGACAAGTATATGCGTATCCATTGGCGGTGGTTTTTTGGAGCGTAAAAGGCCGGGGAATGAGATTATGATGGGAGACAGAGTCCCATCCATTCACAGTACCGGTGACCCCTCGACATGTGTTACCACAAGTGGTTCCCTGCTCTGACGAGACGGTTTTGAGAATTGGCGACGGAAAGAAAACGGCCGTAGAGGTTATCAGATGCATCGATGTGGTGATTCATTGTGACGGGGTTGTAGAAGCGACCCTGAGGAGTGTAGCGTTTGTGCGCGGGTTCCTGTTGATCTGTGCTCGTTCAACGTACTCCGGGAGGAGCACGGTATCACGATTGGCAGCACAGGGGCGCATATGCTCGATGGACGTGTGCTTTTCCGTAGACAGAAGTTTGGTAACTACGTTGAAGTCACCAGGGCAGTGAGGCGTGAGAAACCCCCTGCACTCGCTATAGCAGTACTGAGGCCTGGTACGAGCTGGGCTAGCTAAGATCAGTTTTTGTACTCGTCCGTCGTTTTTTCAACCATTTTGAACTATTATGACTCCAAATGTCGCAGTAGTGTTACTAGGCTGGCATCGTGTTTGTCAACGCCAGAATGTTTGGGATCCGAATTGATTTCGTCTAGAAAATGAGAAAATCCCCTTTGCCGTCAAATGTCAACACTATAGTCTACTATAATTTATATACAAACACCCGATGAACGATGCCGCTGGTACTCGGTGTGAATGTTCCTTGAGAGGCATGGTCTAACTATCGATATTGTTAATATCGCCTAATCCTATCCCCGTCAAGAGATATGGCGTGTATATAATCTCCTGTACAAAGTAAAAATATTACCATGAGGTTCATAAAATGTGCGATCAGCGCACCAATTTTTATTTTTCTGACCTGGAATGTTCGTACAGCTCTCTTACGGGCAAGAAATAGGGAGTCCTTACTGCACCACTTAAGGTATTTCCTTTTTTTCGCCAGTTGTGGCCAAAACTAAATTTCGGTTAAGCTTAAAACATGCCTTTGCTGACGAAAACAACTAAAAGTTATGTGGTAGTAACGAATCCCTTGGGAAGACTACAATGAATCACGTGTCAAGTTTTCGGTCCAAAACTCGAAAACCCGACCGCTAATGGACATAACCGATTAAAAACTGAACTTGGCTGGCACAGTTCGTAGGCAACGGTGGATCGAAGTTTACGACTTGCAAAGCTATTTTGGCCACGCCCACGATACTGTTCTCCGTGAGATTCCGCGTCAGTTGGACATGAAGGTGACAGGACGTGTGGGGTAATGTTGAAAGGGTGTGCGGGGGAGAAGGGTATCGGCACAGCTAGCATCAAGTCCACACCAAAACGTGCAGAGAAACGGCTGCAAAGCCTGTTTGCCTACCTCGCGGGACCTATACCGGCGTCAACCGGCGACGTCCAGTACTGTCTGATGATCGTCGACGATGCCACCAACATGGGCTGGCCGGTCTTCCTGCTGGATAGGAGCGCGGCCACGATTACCCACGATTTTCGCATTTTCCTGGTGACTGTCAACACCTACGGGAAGCTGGCATGCCTTCGAACGGACAACGAACTTGAGATCACCAACAAGGAGTTTCAAACGACTATGTCCGACTACAACAACCGCCGAGAGTACACGTCCGTAAACCGTCCGAAGCGCAATGGACGGGTGGGGCGGAAGCTGGCCCTTGTTGCCGAACGGAGGATGGCAGCGTTCCTGGTGCTTCAGTTCGTGATCGATGGGGTGGAGTTTTCCGGCGAAGGGGCTAGACTATGGGCGCGCGTGGCCAGGAGCATGGACATTGGTATATAACGTGCTCAATGTCATGACTCGGGTGGATGAAAAGCCCAGCATGATGTGCTCCTTCGAAAAAATCCACGAGAGGACGTACAGGGGAACCGTACTGCCGTATATGATGCTGAGGCGCCACAAAATCAAACGGGTGGTCAAGTTGGAGTCGAAGGGGGAGCTCTGCTTCTACCCAAACCCCGGCAACGGCCACGTGTCAGACTTCTGCAACATCTTGCTGTCGTCATCAGGCGCCTCGAGTTACTCGAACGATGCGGCATGGAGCTGCAGGCGTGCGCCTTTCATGCGGGAGTGAACCACGGCCAGTAGAGGGGTCGGAATGACCGCGCCACTGACGCTGGCGAAGGGGGGCGCTGTCAGTGCCCCAGCCCCGCAACACGAAGTGCGGCAAATTTTCGAGGTGTGGTGCCATCAGTCGTCGCAAGTGGCCAGTGCATCACCGGTGCCCTCGCTCACGCCCCCACTCCTTGCGTCTTCACGGTAGTGGCAGGAGCCTTATGCGTTCGAAATATGAATACAAACAAAAAAGAGGAGAAAAAAAAATCCCGCCGCATCCTACGTACTCCACAGTAGCGAGGCCACCCAATCCCGGCTGAACGGCGACCATGGCCAATTCGAGACCGTTTGCGACGAAACAAGCCACAAGAGTTAGCCCAAGCTCACCCAATTTTGTGTACGCCCGGTTCGCGAAAAGTAGCTATTAACATATGCAGTCTCGCAGTTCTTTGTGAAAGCTGCCTACAGACAGCACCGTGAAGAAACCCCCGAGCGGACGCAGGGTCGTTGGTGCTGGGTAGGCACTCTTCTTCTAATAGTTCATGGTATGTCATTGTCTTTTGTTAATATCTCAAACAGCACACAGGGAGGACCGAGGGTAAACTTTCGTAGTGGTAGGGGGATGCGCAATGCTCCACCTCGAAGCACCACCTTTATCCCTGACCAACTGAGACAGTTAACTCCGCAAGAGTGAGACAACTGTGGCCTAGTAGATGTATAGCTACTCATCTATGGATCGCACTCCATAACAATAGTATAACCTGAATAGTCGTAGATGCAGATCACACGACAATCAAGGATATCAATACATAATTCAGTAATCGGAAAGAGGGTTGAAGATGGGGCTATTCGAAACAACCGAAAATGAGGCCAAATGTCCACCTCCCACCTTGAAATGAAGTTAATACGTCCCTTGCAACATAACCCGCTGATGGAGCTCACGAAAGTGGGAGCTCGTTGACGCCAAGGGTGAAGAAGTCCCCGAAGGGACGAGGGGTAGTCAGAGCATTGAAGGATATCTCCTCCTTATAGTTCGTGGTATGTAATTGTCTCTATTCGCTCATTGCTCAAGCATGATACAGAAAGGACAGGGTGGAACCTCAAAACGAGGGAATGCGCGATGTTCCACCCCAGAGCATCGCCTACTCCCCCGCCAAGTGTTTCAAAGCCCCTGCGGGGATGAAGGGTAGTCAGAGCTGGGTAGTTTTTTTCTCCCTTGCAGTTCATGGTATATCATTGTCTCCATTCGCTCATAGCTCAAACATCTTCCAGAAAGGACGGGGTAAAATGTCGCAGTGGGGAGATGCGCGATGATCCACCTCGGAGTATCAACTATATTCCCCACCCACCAACTGAGACAGGCCTGACGTGGCATATTGTACTATCCTTATGCTGAGGCAACTGTGACCTAGGTTCGTCCTATAAAATATGCACCTGCTAATCTACGCATCGCCCTCCATAGCAGTACACAGCAGATAGACAGGCGTAAACACCCTTGGACTAATGGAGGTCTCATTACTAGAAGGGTGGATTATTTCAGTACTTGCGACATCTCCACCACAACTGAATTTTGAGGGGCTGGCCGACGTCTTTCCCACGCACTACACATAGAGTATACACACATACATAGATGGGGGGAGGTGTAGAGAGCTCCTGCTCTCGTGCGCATATCCAATTCCACGGTAGGGTAGTATTGGTGGCGCTCCGGGCATCCTCCAATCTCCGATGCGCTCCTCGTCCAGCACGCTGTAGTGCCACCCCCTCCCAGTGGCTTCACCTCTATCCTTGTGTGCAAACTAAACGAAAGTCCCGTCGAAGTGTCTCCCCCGTTCTTGGTACGAAACACGCGATCCTCGTTGGTGAAGGGCTCAACCAAGCGCCGTCGCCGCTCACTGACAATGGGTCTTCACTCTCTCCTGGCTACCGATTTCCGCATGCTCCCTGGGCAGTCGTCGCGTCTTTCCAGGGGACACCAATGATATGCGTCTCAGTATTTTGCGACGGTGTCGATCTGCGTCCGCACACCCCACACCCAGACGAGGCACAGGCACTCCATACTCCGAGGTCAGCAATTCAGGAATGGTTGCGTTGTGTCTGATACAGCGCCATTGACCCAACGCTAT
This sequence comes from Alaria marginata, assembly GCA_037833945.1. Taxonomy (NCBI): domain Eukaryota; class Phaeophyceae; order Laminariales; family Alariaceae; genus Alaria; species Alaria marginata. The sequence goes on from JBBMKB010081432.1 coordinate 6,665, forward strand.
CGCAACCCAGCCTATATGGTAGGCGGCAGGGTCAGTGACGAAGACGTATCGGACCTTGACGGTGAATCGAGTTTGACACCGCCTACAGGGCCGCCCCCACGCGTTTACCGAGGGCAAGCGCCAGGCGCGGAGGCATGTGTAATATAATAGTAACATCACGCTGTGTCCTGGTGGGGATATATACGGTCCTGCAAGCCAACGAACCCCCTGACAGTACGCCGGCACCAAGCACAATACAATATGTAGAAATCAAGTATCGTGTGCAATAATGCAAAACGACGTGTATCACAGCAATGACACACCCACCACCTGTTCCCGAGATGTATACGCAATCATACGATACCAGGTACACCACAGCCGGTATCACACCCACCCTCTGTTCTCGAGGTGTGTGTCGAGCGCCCCGCTCAATACCTCGGTTGAGTTCAAAACTGGGTCGTGCCAAGAACCCGCTACGGGAACCCACAGGTGCCCCCGTTCTGCCACCGCCATAGGCGGAATCATCTTGTACTGTGCGGGTGTCCTAGTGTCATCGCAATGCATAGAGAAAAACGACATTCCTTTGGAAAGAACGCCAGCTATCTGACCAAACGTGCTGCATCCCATCAACAACCCATCCGCTTGAATCATGCACGCCAAAGCGTTTTGTACGTCTGGACCAACGTGGAGGACAAGAGGCATACCGATCACATCAAATGTTCCAGGCCGTTTAGGACTGCACGTACGGCCCACTTGCGCCTCAGGACAATCCTCTGGCACCTCCGCCGCCAAGCACCCTGGAATCTGGATAGGCCGAGCAAGGGACATTTGTATTCGATTTGTCTCCTGAGATAGAATTAGCTCTCCCTCGCGCTCTGACAATCTCGAAACAAACTCCAAACGTTTATGTAGCTTTACACATTGGGGTAGGTTCGTTACAGCGAGACAGAGAGACGACAAAGTGGGTCATACGCCATGCATCCTGCCAAGTGCTATCGGATTGAACCAAGCAACGCCATTGCATAATCGAAGACTCAACTACAGATTGCCAAGTACCCTCGTATACCGTGCAGGACATCTACATGCAGAGCAAGAAACAGGCGTGTTGGCCGCCAACTACTGCAGATACCTTGTACATAGTTTAGTAAAAGTGTGCCTCCCGAATATCGTATTTCCGGCGAATCCCGGCCTGCCTTCCCCGTCAGTTTTCTTAGTAGATTGGCGTCCTACACTGTACTCTACCAGACGAGTACCACGTACTAATTGGATAAAACGTAACGACAGTTTGTGACAATGCTTTCGAACCTGCTGCACTGGCCATAACGGGAACTCGTCGAATATCCCCGCGTCTTCTGATGGGCACGGGATCAGGGTCTCCGTGAAAACGTGGAAGAGTGGCGGTTCTAGCCCCTTTCGAACAACCTCTTCCGAAACGGTGTCCATAAACAGCTCCAGACGGTGGAAGTACTCCATACTTTCCTCCAACTTTGCTCGTCTATCACCCATACGAATGTGTATTGCAAAATTGAGCCTCGTGGGGTTGTAGGCGCATTCCGGGTTTTCATCGTACCTGTGTTGGAAGGTCGAAACCGGGACAATAAAAAGGCACGAATAGAGAACATCGGTCATATCATACTCTTGGTTATAGTTTGCTGTACTGGAGTACAGACAAGCGTAAAGCTGATGAGGCGCTGTGGCTTGACCGCTGTGAGTCGCGAGAAAGTAAGATGGACAATTTAACAGCCACCGCTACGCCAGCGGGGTCGATACACGCGTAACCAGCCAGCGGAGACTCCGGGGAGGAAGTCACTTTTAAATCGCCAATTGTAGGTTTTCTGGCCAGTTCTTCGGTCTTGCGCCTCGTCTCGAATTCCTCTGGCCGGGCATCGTTGCAAACATCGCCCGACTGGGTACAGTGGTCACCCCTTGCTTTTCCGCGCAACCCCCCCCCCGCAAAGAGGAGCCGTCGTGTACGAATGGTCGTCCTGACAGACACTCTCGCGTTGAGTTTTCTCCAAGACCTTGACGTACTAGGGGGTGGTGTGGTCGGTTTTTTGTGGCGCTGGAGGCTATGACTTGCCGGAAAATTCAGAAGTGCGCAGTTTGGAGTTTGGTGAAGTATGTCGTGTTTAGCGTTCATGCCACACACCCGTACACCAAAGTCCCAATCACCCTGGCCTTCAGCATGCGGACTTTCAGACTAGGGAAGGGCATCGTCATATCGCACAGCTCTGGACCGAGCCGTGTGGGGGCATGCCCATATATGTTGGATCAATTGATTGATACCAAGCAAGAGGTCGCCGGCGTCCTGGATAGCGCCGCCTCAGTGTAAAACCTAGATCGTCTGCCCATGCCTCTGATCTACCGCTTCGATGACGAGCAGTCGAGCCTGGATGCCTGGTTCAGTTTTCGTAAAAGCCTGGTCTCAGTCACATTTACCGGTTCTGTGTTGCCTGCTGCTTCGCAGATGGTCGCAATGGCTGTCATCAATTCAGCAAGCCCCCCAGTCGATCTCGAGACAAAACCTGCGTAGTCCGCGTACAGTCGACCTTTCACCGCCCTTCACACTCGTGGTAACGGCTATTCGTTTCCGCCTACGCCACTCTCCTCGAGGTTGAATCAGATCGTTTACGACGCCTTCGCCCACATGGTACTTGATATGCATCAATCGTTGGGTATCGTTGTAGACGAATGCATTGCACTATGAATAGCTCCAAAGCCAGTGCACACTTGAAGTGAACACTGCAAACGCCAAGTAAGCTCTCTGCGTCACCGCTCATTGTCAGAATTATGCCAAAAGGTGGACCAAGACGTTCTTGTTTATCTACTCACCACGGTCGCGGGTGGAGATGAAAGTTTTGCCGAGCCTGCCCGAGAATTGTTCGAACTTTCTCCCGCCTGTCCTCGTCCCAGTTTCCCGCTCCCAAAAGATGCCGACTCGCGAAAGACAAGTCGTATTTGAACATTACACGATCCCAACCCTTAATCGCGAATTCATCCTCGTGTAACGCCAACCTCGCGCGTTCGATGGCCTCGATCGATCTAGCGCCGACCTGTACGATTGACGGGAATACACACGGCTGTTATTCAAGAGTCAGGGAATATATTAACTATTGCATCTGGTTAAATTCTTCACACAAAGTATGCCACGATATATATCGGGTATAGGGATTGACTGGTCTAAACCTAGACTGTCACCCCTTTATGTTGGCGGTTGCGCTGAGGTTCATCGAATGTCGGCATTATAGTGCCTGCATTTCATGCCGACCAATTGATGCTATATGCATGTCCTTTAAACAGTTGATATTTTTGGGGCGGTGGACGAAAGAAGCGGAGGTAGCATAAACCGTAGAATGATGAACACGACAACAGACGTAAATCAAATCGATGGGTGGTTGTATGTGTGGAATGCCATACCACGAAAAACTGACTGTTCGACGTGATGATTGATGATTTCAGATTTCATGTAATTACGCAGAAGAAGGGTTGCTCGAAGGAATCACCGCAATTGCTGATGATCCAAGATCAAGCCCAAAGACAACAAAGAAAACATCCAGTAGACACCTATGCATACATATCATATATAGACTAGTCTAGAATCCCAAAGGTCGTACAGTACGCGACAGATGTTAAGAATCCGATAATTAACTATTTCAGGCTCATGTTTTTGGAAAAAAAATAAGAACAGGGCCTCTTTTGTCCTGAAAATAGTGTATGACACACTCTGCCTGACATAAAAATTCCAGCCTGGCCAGAAATAAGAGATTATTAACTGGTGTCGCGTGCTGTTTACTTCGAAGTATATCATATAATATATATATGTATACATGCCCATAACGTCTTCGACTCCATGGGACATACAGGGAGTACACGGGGGTATTTAAAGTCGAGAGGAATTGCACGTGAAAATATTGTGTAGACGACAACAACCTAGGGTACTACATAGGACTTTATGGTCTGCTCTCAATATGTACCTGGTTAGGGTTAGCATTACAGCACTAAGTCGATACCCGTTGCGTCCCTCGCGCCAAAAAACAACATCGACTTGGTAGAAAAACAAGTAAGAGATGAGAGTCATCCCACGGTAGGGGTTGCACTTTTTTGGGTCAAACGTTCCTGACCGGTTGAGCTCCTGGAGTGAGGAACTACCGGTTGGTATTATCATTTTACGAGGTGTACCAGGTATTATTTGTTTTAGGACTAGACTAAGAGAAATGTTGATTGGATTGCGCGAACGAAAATCTTGGAAAACTCGTGTTTTGGGTGAGATATTGAGCTCCTCATGTCAGGAGCTCAGGAACTTATTGCTGCACCCCTACCGTGGGATGACTCATGAAACAGAAAAAACATCAGCCCAACGAAGGAAATAAAACAGGGTCAAACCAGGTGTGTGTGTAAAACTCGTAAACCGGCACTACTCAGGGGGCGTACTCATTTGTTACTTGCCTTAAGCGTTTGACCATTGACCACGCATCCCCTTCGAGACGGAGCACCGTTCCTACTCCTAATAGATACACCTCCAACGTTTGGGCGCTCAGTACGTTTCTTCCTGTAGTATATTGCATTTAAAAGATTTGCATATCTTATCTCCTTCCTGTTTGGCCGTCTGTGGCCACCACCTATCTCCTAAGATAGCGATCGTTTACTCGCTACTATCTAATGTACCAAGCACTACCGGCAATATAGAGGCCATCGCGCAATAGTGCCGGTGTTGGCACTACTGCGTGTGGGTTTCCGTCTGCGCTAAACGAGTACATCGGCACTATAACGGGCAACCGGCACTACTCAACCGGCATTATTTGCTACTTGCTATCTATCAATAACCAGCGCACCCTTTAGCGATGCAAGCTCTGTGCACAACTACATGTCACCACCACTTGCCCAGAAGCCACTGAGAAGAGTAAAACCCGCATATTCGACACACAAGCCAGCAAACAAGACAGATTGCAGGAGAGAGGCAAGAGAGGGAGCTGGAGAAAGAGTGCGAAGATGGGATGAAACAAATGGGGAAAAAGTGTGCGACACCGGGAAGAGCTCTAGAATATATTAAGTTTATAGTATGTATGTCGAAAATTGGGTAGAAGATCACGATACTCGTACGAAGTCCTTGTATATAGTATTATCACTCAAACTCGATGGAGGGCACTATCTCACTGGTTTACAGGATTCTCGAATATACAAATATTTAGGCAAACCAGACAAGTTGCGGGAGGGGAGACCTGGTATACGTACTGCTTCTACACAGCCGACCGCACAACACAACCAGACACAACCGCACCAAAGCGGCTGAAACTTCGTGAGCGTCGGTAAGGCGATGAACGATGGCCTGGGGAGAGGATCTTTGCTTCTGGGTGGTTGCCAGGAGAAGGGCTCTTGATACTTGAAAATTCAAAGGGGTACCCCCTTAGTGAGTCAACGCGGAAACGAACGAAGAGAAAACGAATTCCTTTTCCGAATACTACACACGTCGGACAGAACAGGTCCCCATTGATGATCTGTGTCTTTCAGGGCAGATATATCCCCAGTCCACACGATCTGCACGGCCAATAGATCGTGTTGCCGGGTGAGAGCCGGATGATCTTCATGATCTAGCACAGGATTCCTCGGTTGGACATGTACTACACAGATCCTGCACGGCAAATCGTAACAACAGGTATAGGTCCCTGTCACTGTAATACGCATTTCTTTTTTGGCTTGGGGAAACCATTGTTGTTACTACTATTATTGCTGTTGATAATAACGATACCAGGAATTTGATACTGATCTATCTGTAATTTACTTA
>JBBMKB010081443.1:0-12423 GCA_037833945.1 Alaria marginata
ACGGAATGCGCTGGTTAGGGTCTCCGACCCACCCTAGTGTCACAGTGCTCACACCTCGGTCGGTGATATGTGACGCGAGCCGGCCAGGCGTCTGATAAAAAAAACAGTTTTTGGCCACTCGTGTAGAAAACAGACGGCAAAAAAATATCGATCCAAAAAGTGGAAAAAAAGTGGAGACAAAAAGTGGAGACAAAAAGTGCAACCAAAAAGTGCAATAAAAATATATATATACGTTTGGAATTCCCCAGACGGATAACCAAAGAGAAACTCTTTGGAATTCCAAACATGTTTGAACATAAAATGCTGGAACCAGTTTCGTTCCAACCATAAAGCAGCAAGCTTCATGGTCCTGTGCACTTAGTTTGTGTGGTACCGGCATTGTGCGTGCTCCCCGTTCGGCTTCGTCGCGCGGCGCGGGAGTTCCATGTTGAGCGACAAAGCGTTACAAATAAACGTGATTGGTCGAGCACTCAACGGCGCGGGAGTTCCATGTTGAGCGGCAAGCGTTACAAAGAATTGTGATTGGTCGAGCACTCACTGAGTGTGCTTGCTTCAAGTTCCAGCAATAATATGACGCAAAAAATCATTTCGTATGAAAAGTGTACGCGCCTGCTTGCTGCACATGTGCACAACTTACTTACGTGCCGCTCAGAACGGTCGGCCGTGTCTCCAAAACAAGCGCTGGCGACTTCCAAGCCAAAGAATTGTAACTTCAGAAAATAAAACCAGATTTTAAATGTTATGGGTACGTTTATACATGCGAGAAGAGAAGCGCCTCCCCGCGATCTCGACACCATTTCACAACTTCTTCGCAAAAGCTGCAGATGTTACAAAACATTACGAAAGACACGACACACAACAAGCGCGCGCGTCCGAAAAAACGACGGTCAGCACAAGGTCGAACACGCATTCTCAGCACCACTCCAAAATCTGTCGCACAGATTCGTCGCCCTGCGCTTCCAGCACCACCCTTAATCCGCTTCCATCCCGCGGACACACCATATTTGTACAGGGACGATGGCTCCACCGCCGCCCCCGGTCTACGAACGCTCCAACTCAAAAACCACCCTACACTATTTGCAAATTGACAACTAATAGTGCCGTCGCTGTGTACAAAAAAAAACGCAGACACGAAATCTTAGCAGCAGAGCCCATCTATGTATATCAGTAAAAATAATGGCTTGCGTTTACACCAAACAAAACAAAAAGTAAGCCGGTCTCGGGGCTCTGTCGCACCGAACTCCTCCCTGCGACACCCCTCTTATCGTGCGACGACGTATACACTCGTAGACATTGTAAATATCGTGGTTGCTTGCTGGGAGCAGCCGGACGGTGGTAGGCAGACACGGCGCCGTCACAGCTTCATAGGCTTGGGCATGCTGATGTTGCGCTGTACGCCGGCTTTGTGGGGCGAGGGCGTGTTCTCGAGATCCTCAGACATCTTTCTCTTCTTGGGGGAAACGACCGCGGCTGGGACTCCCTCGCTGCCGGCCGACGGCGCAGGCCTGCCGAAAAAGAGCGGGAAAGAAAAAAGGCAGCAGACAAGAAAAAATCGCGCGAAAGGCGTAAAAAAAAAACCACAATATTCACTAATCAACCTACAACAAACCAACCAACCAGCCAACCAACCAACCAACCAACTGTCGTCTCTGGACATCAATTTCCTCGGGAGTGCGGAACAACACGCACGCAGTCGTGGCGGGATGCCGTACTAAAAAATGGGGCGAAAAGCATAAATGTTACCATCACCACACAACAACCAATCAACCAACCCTTGAACCAAAAACAACAAATCAACCAACCGACCAACCAACCGTCGTCGGGTGCATCGGCATCAGTTTTCTCGGGAGTGCGGAACAACACAGTCGTGGTGGGAATGGGCATCAACTTCCTCGGGAGTGCGGAACAACACGACCATGGCGAGACGCCGTTCACGATTGCTCCGCGATGCTGTCGGCAACAACGGACAGTCGCGGTGTGCCGACGGGAGGCCGGCCGGCACCCACACAGAAGCACCCATCTATCAAATCCGCGTCAAGGGGGTAAGGAGCGCCCCCGGTAGCAGGCGTGAACCACACCGTGTTGTGCGCGCCCCCCGAATACTACTTCCAGCAGAAATACAGTTAAGTGTTCCCGACAAAAAAGAGCTTGCTGGTGCATCTCTCATCGCGCCGCCCGTCAGTGCGCTGGTCGTCGCGGCAGTGAAGGCTCTCCACTATCATTGTCTGTACTTAATTTACCGTACTCGTAGGTACATGTGGCGCCCTGATTGCTACAAAGCACTGCTGTACCACACCGTGACGGGGACCCCGCGAACTGCTTGGTAGGTTTTACTGCTTACTGTGTTTTGTTTCCACGGCGCGACTTTCGAAGCTTTCGAGAGTGGTCCGTCTTCGGCAGCCATTGATTTGTACGTGGTGTTTTCCCGATGAAGTGCAAATTTAAATTTGTCATTTCCCGCATCGCGCACAACAGGCAGTTCGTGGAAGTGTGATATAACGGTAAGCTTTTCTCCGCTTTTGCCATGCAATGCAGAAGAGGGCAAAACTCTACCCAGGGCAAACCTAAACTATGTAGAGCAAACCGCTACTATCGAGTTCCCTATGATACGTAAATGTGTAAATCAGCTCGCGAATCCGGAGGGAATGCACGGCTGGGAGATAGATTCGACATCTGGAACTAAAAGCAGCCGCGGAGACAATATTGGACATTCTGCAGGCGTACAGGAAGCAGTACTCGCACGGGTACGTACGAGTGCGTGTGGCGCTCACGTGCGGCATAACACGTACGTACATTGACGACACCCATCATCGCATCATCAACTATGCGCGACGCATCACTGAGTCAACAAGTCAACAAGCACGAATAAACTGAGAAGGAAGCAAAATATACGTGGGGTGGGTTGGTAGCGATCGCGCTATCTATCGTCGGGTGTCTCGAGTCTTGAGCAACCCTCAGAGGCCAATAGCCTGCGATGACCCCGTTGGGTGATATATACTGCTGTTGCCATTTCATACGCGAGGTATTAATAGGCATGAAATCCCTAGGCCTACGACAACCAGGTAACACGCACCCGGTACGAAAGAAAGACACGTCGCCCTGCGTCACCTAATGTCAACGAGAATGTATGATTGTCATACTCGTATAATTGCCATATCGTACGATCGTAGATTCTACCAACCCGCAACCCGCCGCATAAATACAGGTTGTGTGTGCTTGTTCCGCGCTATCGTACGACACCAACTCGGATCGGCTTCTTCTCTCCTTCGCGGTGTGCGCCCCTCACAAACTCCTTATCTGTAAACTCTAAACCTGAACAGGCAGCGGGTGCAAGCGTGCAAGGCAGACGGGAAAACCACGTAGTTGATGTTGAAGATGTTGATTGAACACTCACGGCTTATCAGAAGCCTCGGTCTGCCTTTCTTGATTGTTGACGTGAACGTCTGCCATGATTAGATCCCTCCTTTCTTTCTCCACGCCGACAGCAAGGTTCTCCTTTAAACCCGGTTTACACGGTTGGAATAACAAGCACCTGCTCAGTGATGGGTCAGCTAGTAAGGTTGTCACAGGTCACACAGGCAGTAGTAGTCGCCGGTGGGCAGGACCCTATGTCCCCGTTTCCAGCACCGTCGAAATGTCCCTTAACAAAAACGCCACCAGAATTCCAATGAAACCCGGGCTTCAGAAATCAGAAATCAAACTCACTCTTTCTTAGTGTTCGCGCGTTCACACCCTCTAGTATGGTGACCCTTCCGGGAGCGAGGAGTACCCGTCGTGGATCTAACGATGAACTTGGAGCACTTCCTAAGCCACCGGGAAGGTCTGCCAGACCTGCATCGACCAGGCGCGCAGCTGCGGTGCGTGGGGTTTGAGGTAGCAGGATTGCAAAAATGTTGTTTTGTTCTCGGAAGTGAACGCTGCTGTTGTTCGCCGACTCCTCCTGTTTGGTCTGTGGACCCGTTCTTTGTGCCAGGTATTGACTGAGAAGCGTTGCTGTCACCTTTGTTGAATGTCCGTTCTACCACGTGCTCGTACAATACCATACCAGGCATCGTACGTATTGCCAGCCGCCGAGGAGTGCAACCCTCTGTTCACCATTCGACAGCTGTTTTTTTTGTCTGGACCCATCGAGCAAGCAGTCAGTAAAAAGTGCTGTCTGTATGAGTACAACACCGCCGCTTCTTCTCACCCACCCTCAACCTTGCACGTGCAACCTTTACCTCTATGAATAGAGCCATGGACTACGAAAAGAGCAGCCGACGGCACCCCAATTGTTGTATCATCCAGGAAATGTCGCCTTTTGGCTGACAGACAGTACAGCAATGCCGCTTTTCGTTGATCTCCCGCAACGGTAACTACCTCTTGACTCTCGACTGCTGTTGTAAGCCGGTGATGATTGCAGCCAGAGGCATCCAAACCTCAAACCTCGAACCCTCATGTGGTCCACATCCTCCACGAGAGCGATCATAGCATATGTACTCCTGCTGTATACACGAGTTCATGGGTCCCAACCGTCCATGTCGACTGACACCGCCTTACAGGTGGCCGAAGTAGCCGCTGCCGACGTTCTCACGGCCGAGGAAGAGTACCTGGTCAAGATGTTTTGGCGATATCGCAAGCACGCGCCGCCATCTTCAGCAACAAAAGCACCACCCAGCGACGGCAAGGCCCCGCCACCGAACAGGCGATCCCCAAGTCCAGTCCCCGACCGATCCAAAGCCCCTCTCTCGGCGAGAGGAGGACTAGGCGCGGTCGGCAACGCTGGCGTCGACAAGAAAGCCGACAAGAAGGGCACTCCTGGAGGCGATAAAACGCCTGCCAAGCCTGAGCAGCGGCTTGCCCCCCCGGCGCCGAAAACGGACGTGCTCAGTCGAACGAAGATGATCTTGGAGCAGAAGCGGAAGGCCGCAGCTGCCGGGTTCTCCAGGGCGGGTTCAGCCGCTTCCGCGGGGGCTGGCGGGCAGAGGAAGGCGAAGATTAGCAAGGCTGCGGGGGGGCAGTCGTCGGCTGCCAGTGCCCGACTGGACCCAGTAAAGGTGACGTGTTGTTGTTGTTGTTGCCACGGGACAGGCTCCAATAAATCTGTAGTCGAAGAATGCCTCTCAGGAAATAGATGGATGACTGCAAGTTTAATTTAAAGCAAAGGCCTCGACGGAGAAGAATAAATAGCAGTAGTACAGATGTAAACGCGAGAACTTCCCCACGCGCCACAACGGGCTTGAATGTTTTAAACCACACAGATCAGCGGTACAGCAGCTGCAAATAGTAGCTGGCTGGTGTAGCATGGTGCAGAAAGGTAGCGGCCGAGCGATTGAAACCTATGGGGTTGTGACAAGAAATTGGTACCACTCCCCAAGTGCCAGTGAATACTATTATTATGTCGATGTTCACCCGCCATCACGTCTTCAAGACGAGGTCCGTGGTGACACGTTGAAAGCTTCCCTCGCACATTTTTCGCTACCAGGTACTTATGATCACACTGCTGCTTTTTGGCTCTTGCTGATAACGTTTCTTTTTTGTGTCGCGCCGCCTTTCCCACCTCAGTACCCAACCTCTGGCTTGCTGTTGAAGCAAGAGTTCCGCACTTTCGAGGAAGGGGAGGAAGACGGGGAGCGGGCCTACACGCCCGTGGAGCCGCTTGTAAGGGACCTTACCAACTTCGGGCTGGCCGACGGCGAGGGTGGCAAGAAACACCACGAGACGCTCGTCATGCGCGTGACAGTTCCGGCGCACAGCCAGTCGTGGGGCGTCAACGTTTGTCCCAAGAAGCACTCCGACTTTGCCGAGATCTTGTTCCACTTTAACCCCCGCCGGAGATTCGTGGCGATGAACAACCGGGAGGACAATATCTGGGGACAACAGGTGCGTTGTGTGCTGAGCGATGTTGGGATGGAAATTGAGACTCAAAACGATTTAGTGTTGTGTCCAAGGCTTGGACCGTGCGCCCTTGCCCGTTCGTCTATCCATGTGTGGGGTATGGGTGTTGCATTGGAGTGTGCGAGTTGCATTTGTTTACGGTGCAGGACGTCGCCGCATGCAAAACCGTTTGCATCTTAAGAATGTCACAGGAATTGGTACGTAGTAGTAATGCTATTAATAGCTGCTAAATAATAGCCCCGGCCATTCCGTCCCAAATACACATTACCCACTCCGGCCCCTCGCACCGTTGTCTGCGTGTACATGGTTTTATCATGTATGCTGTTGACTTGCGCCTAGGAAAGCTCTTTTCGAAGTGCACTCTCTTTTTTGGTGACAGACTACTAGGAGTAAGTGTGGGATATGTTTGCAATAACGTAAGAGTTAATCCACCCCAACCGGGTGCTCCCGCCCCCCTCGCTGCCTCCGAAACAGGAAAAGTACATGCTCCCGAGATGGCCGGACATGTTTGACGTGTCGATCAACGTTGCCGTACAGATAGACCGAGCAGGCTTTCACGTCGCCGTCGACGGCAAGTACTGCGCCACGTTCAACCACCGAACGTGAGATATTTATGGTTAAGACCATGGGGGGCTACCCTTAGGCTCTGGGAGTGGGGGTGGGGGCGGCGCGGGGGGGATCCATTGCAGAGTCGCGGGCTGTTTTCAACGATTCTTGGGTTTGCCGCAAACGCCAACTATTGATACTGCGAGTACGCTGTGGTTGTTGACCTCGAGCTCAGAGGACGGCGCCTATTCTAACAGAAAATACAACCGCAGGAAAAAAGTTTTCTGCCTTTTCTTCTTCGGTAAACCCGCCATAAGTGTCTCCTACTGCCATACATGCCGTGCCTAAACATTGGACGGCGCCCGTGCGCCGCAATTGCGACAACGCCATCAATTTTTGGCGTGACTGTATTATAACCCCTTTAGAGTTGCACTCACGTGTTTGGGGGAAAAATACGTGCACTAAGAGCGGACTAATTTTTGCGGTAGTAAATAGGGTTAAGAACTCCTTGTGCTTCTCCCACCGCTCGGGCGACGATTTCTTTCTGCAGGAAGGTGCCCCTTAATGGCGAAGACCTTGCTCTCGAGGTGATGACCGCCGATGACTACGGCACCAACCTGGGGCTCGTCGTGCACGAGATCTGGTGGGGGCATAAGGACACGATGCCCGGTCTTCCGTGAGTGCCCGCGGCTCTTTGCTTCTCCAATCGTGTATCGCCAGAGACACGTAGATGGTCAACCTTTGCAGTACAGTAGAGGTACCTCTGTAGTGCCGGCTGCCTCCTACAGCGCCTGTGAAATAGCTTGTCACAGACGGGAAAAACCAGAAGTGGCAGCATGCGAAGTAGTACCGGTTGCCGCTATAGTGCCGGTATTTCCGTCTGGCACATACCGGCACTATAGAGGGACCGCTACTGTACCGCAAACATGATCCTACACTAATTCCAAGTTATGTGTCCCCAAATAATTGGGTGCAGTTCTATAGGGTTAATCGATATTTTGAACGAAGCTGCGCTGCACGTGTTGTAGTCAATACCACAAGTATCGTACCTGGGGTGTATGCTACGACAGGACCACGTTATTTAAAGTCTGAAGTGTAACCTACAGTAGTGGTGCGTTGCACACCCAGACCGAAATCGTGTACGCGGCGCTTGCTCTCCAACAGGAACGAAATATTTTTCAACAGGTGCGATTTGTTTTTGTCATTGAGGATTGGCAAGAGACGCGCCATTCCCCCCGTCACCCCTTTTTTTTTGCGTCGTGGTTTATCGACAGCGGCGCGGCGAAGGAGCGCCAGCCTGCGAGGTCAGCGGACCCCTGGAAAGCTGGGGAAAAGGAGGACACGTACATCGACTTGCACGTCGGCAACCTCCCAGCAATGCCCACTCCTGAGCAGCAAGAGGCAGTACGGAAGAGGCTGTCGGACATGTTCCAGCCGTACGGAGCCATCCAAGTCAGGGTTTTCCCTCGAGATACAAAAAACTTTGGGTGAGTGAACCCGTCACCAAAACTACGGGATTAGATCTCCCTGCGGGGCCGCCGAGCAAACGATAAAATTGATGTGTGCCTCACAGTTTTTTAAGGCTTGTACCACTGCAAAAATTAGCCTACTCTAATTGCAAGTGTTTGTCCCCCAAAAAGTGGGTGCAATGCGTAGCGTCAGCGGGGGTTCGGTAAGCTAGGGGCCGCTAGGACAGTAACCTTCGCCACATGAGTTTTAACGACAATTTTTCCATTCAATGATTATTCTGGACAAAGTTCATACGGGCATGGTCGGGGTTAGGGTTGCGGGTCAGGGATAGGGTCTAAAGTAGTGTTTTGAGTAGTTTTAGAAAATTCCCTTATCATAATACTGGAACCACCTCCTAGACAACATTTCAACGGCGTGAAAAAGACGGCTCCGCTGGGAACACAAACATGCAATGCCTTCTCGTCGCCGACATATCCGATCGGTGGTCATCCGTGGAAGACAACGTAATTTTTCTAACAAAAACTGCCTTAAAAAATCGCTTTCACGTTTCGGCCGCCAGGTTCGTCAAGTTTCGCGACCACACCAACGCAGCTAAAGCGCTCGAGGAACTAAGCGGTGCGGAGGTCCAAGGCCGGACCATGAGGCTGTCTAGGGCGGCCGGTAGGTAGCACCCGTTTTCGTGTAACGCCGTGACGGGGATGAGAGCTCGGCGCAGCTTCCAGAGGTCCTTTCGCGGCACGATGACAGTGTCCCGTGTGTGTGCAAGGTTCGAGATTCGTACAAAGTTGGTGTGGAATTGTCTATATTCGGCGTCATGTGTAATTTTAACTTCGCCCTGCTCCCCAAAGCTGCACGCCTTTGGGGGTTTCTATTGTGGGGTGGCAGGGAGAGGTCGTCAGTAAACACTTGTGCTTCTTCGATCGCTGCGAATCGCGCAGGAGTATTTATGTGCAGGGTTAAGCGAAAGTGCTGCAAGTGAGACGGTTTGAAACAGCTCGGCTAGACAATGATCGGCGATTATCCCGGGCACGGTCTTGGCGATTCTCTGATGCTGTACTAAAGCTACGTGGTGGGTGTCGCGGGACATTTTTTCGCATCTGAACGGTGCCTGGCGGTTGACCTCGATTCCACGGCATGGCGAACGCAACATAAAAAGCCCGGCCGCACCAAATTCGATGCTTGAATCTACGTAGAAACCGAATACATAATTGAAGACTCGATATATACACAGCGCCGTGTGAAAAACGGGTCGCGTGGTGCAGAATGCCCATTTTGGGATCGCACTCCCATCGGCAAGTATCACGGTAAAAAATATTATTGGTGTTTGTTTCATTCCTGATGGTGTAGCATGCAAACGAGCCTCTAATACGGGACCGACTAACAAACCACCACGCCAAACAACCTCGCGCTACCACTACCAATCGTTTATAGCTTTGCGATGCGCCCCACGCAACCGGTACAGCATAATCTCAAATACTGCACGGACGCGCCCCAGTTGAAGGTCTGCACCAACCAGTAAATATTCGAAGCCCCTGGCCTTCACCGACGGTACCCACCCCCGGTACCTCACACCATATAATACGTTCCTTCAGACCGTGGGTGGAGCTTCATTCAAACAGAAGAGCACGACACCACCCGCAATCTAAATTAAGAACAAGAACACTGACTGGCTGTTACCAGCACAACTTTAACGTACCGAAGCGCGCACGAATTCGACCACCGGGTCCAGACCTCCCTCGCCCGCAACCGAGCAAGCCGCAATCACAATTTCACACGGGGAGTCCACCTCCAAGCTGAACGGCTGCCCCGGCCGACCCAGCGCCATCGCGACAGGCATATCGTCCTCCTCTCCCTGCGTTCCAAGCGTCCCGCGGGTCCCCCTGAGCTTCTCGAGCTCCTTCTGCAGCAGGGTCTTCGCCCGGGAGACCTTAGCCTCCTTGATGTCGCTCTTGTTGAGGGCGAACATCAGTCCCCGGCACCCTTCCAGGGAAGGGTCGGTGAGAACGTCGTACAAGAGCTCCGCGCCCGCGGCGATCTGCGTGACGAGGCAAGAGCCGTCGAGCACGAACACGACGCGGTCAGCCAACCGCAGTTCGTCCCCCACCCGGCCTCGGAGCCTCTCGTGCCCCGGGTAGTCTACCAGGGAGACGGGAGAGGAGCCACGGCCCTCGATAAGCCTGCTGCCATCGTACTTGCAAGCCTGCATGGAGGTGACAGTCGGCGCCGCTTGGTCGTGACAGAGACGGTAGCACACGGCCGTTTTGCCGGCACCGCAAGGGCCGAGAAACAGCACGACGCCTTTGCGTTTCTTCGCCAACACGCCGCCGCCGACGCCGCTACCGCCGCCACCGACAGAGACCTTCCGAACAAAGGCGAAGGCAAGAATGGCCACGGCGAGCGCTGCGCACACTACCGAGGCGGACGGCAAGCCGATCTCGGAGAGGAGCGCGTCAAGCGAGGCTAGAAGCGATTTCAGCATCGAAAGGGCGGCGGGATTTCCTTTTCCCGAAGCGAGCATTTGCGCCACGATGCCAATACTACTGCTGCTGCTGCTGTCCTCCGGAGAGTTCCAATCGCCTGAGGTGCTGGTGGTTTTGACGTCCAGTTCTTCGCCAGTGGATGAAGACGCCGCAAAGGTGGAAGATGCGAGGAGAGCGATTGCTACTCGAAGCATCCAGAAGTCGGCTCTGCTGTTGGTGCTGCAGCTACCGCCGCCGCTGCTGCTGCTGCTTCTGCTACTGGAGGCATCCACGCGTCTACCGTGATGCAGCACCATTGGAGCGACGTGAATCGTCTTGGTTTCAAGCATGGCCAGGGTCTTCACCGCACAGTGACGGAAGAGAGAGGGGACCAAGAAGACGCGCAATAGCGCAACGCGCAACACGCCCAGCAGCAAAAGCCTGTCACGGTCAAGTTCTGTTTGGTCGGGCATATTTCACGCAAAACCAGAAACTAGGGAGTTCCACGCGGCTCGCGCATGCCTTGCTTTGTAGGGGAAGATTCTTGGAAAAGTAGAGCGGTTTTCCGCTTGGTCCGCTTTTCCAGCTGCGCTTTTCTTCTTCATCCTGCAAGATGCACTTGAGGCTGAATTGCACTAAACTTCACACACGATGCTGCAGAACGGTAGGCGGTCGCTCGCTTTGCTCTGCATAGCCGTGGAAAGCACAAGGCTTCCTTGTTCTGCTCTTGGGTTTGTTACCTCGCCGCTGGCGCCGCCACCATCGAAAAGCAAGGGCAGGTATGTCGCACTTTTCTGTCAGCAAAATTTGCGAAAGAAGAAAATGTCATCATGCTGTATCCTCAATCCCGATCAGGGACAAGAACGTATCTTCTCGATGCTCATCGTGGCTCTACAGCCTTCGAGACACCGCAGGCGATACACGTATACCCGGGGTAGCAGCCGCTGCTATCCGATCACCTTCCTATTCCGTCCACCTGGAAGTGCATTGCTTCCCCTTGCGCATCGCTGTCCGCTTTCTTTTTGTGTCCTACTTCTTCTTCTGCTATTGTCAGCGTCCGTCGTTACTTGCTACCTTCAATTTGATCTGCTGGGATGCTGGAACTTGGAATCCTATCAGGTTGTTCATGATGGATTTGGCTGCGGTTCAGCACCCCGAGCTACTCGTGGTGGCGCACTTCGACGCAAGCGATGAGACCTCCAAAGACAGGCAAGAGTCGCGGCCAGCGCAGATCCCTTTACCCTTGCCGAGAGATGCCCTTTTGCTTTTCTTGCCGAATGATTCCTGCCGCGAAATTTGATTTTGAGATTTTGAAATTGTCATGTTTTTGTCGTACCGTACCGATGTACCGTTGTCAAAGTCAGTTCAGTTGCGGCCTTTTGTGTCATGCTCGAGCTCTGTATACCAATACAGCCTGCACTTTCACTTGTTGTCAGTATGGTCCGAGTGAGGAGGTTCTTGCGCCGAGCGTGTGCCCTGCTTCCCTTTAGGGGAGGTTTGCAGTGCTCTTCACGCAGGCGTGCAAAGTTGCACCATCTATGAGACAGTAGTATGATAGTACCTCTCAGCATTCGCTCGTAAAGATAAAATCGGCACGGGTCGAAATTCTACTCGTTCACTACTGCTGCAGTGTACCAGGTAGTCTACCAGGACCGGGTACAAATAGTGCGTGCCTTGTATGCGGCACGATCGTTTTTCCATGTCATATGTCATGTCATGATGACGTTTTTATTGCGGGCGATCCGAGGGGGCCCAAAAAAAAAAACCCTGGACCAACACTCCCTTTTTTTCATCTATGGCCGTTTCGGCTAGGGGGGGGGTACCAGGCAACCATCCCCTCCCCAAAAAAACCATACTAAATCCTATATAAAACTTTTCCTATGCTAATTCCTAGATAAAACAAACCAGAGGGTTTCTTGGGCGAAATAACCGGTTTGAAACCGTAAAAACGCGGCGGGACTCTTCCCTCCATCCCCGCGGACGCTCACACCGTAGCGCACAAGCACACACAACCGACCTATGAGCTCTACGGAGGGCGGGAGGGGGGAAACCAGACGCCTGAACAGGCTCA
>JBBMKB010081454.1:0-12420 GCA_037833945.1 Alaria marginata
AGAGACCTGGATAGCATTCAATTACAATAGAAATCTATTAATAGACTATTGGTCTATTGTCTATTGTCATAGGTGTGATACACACCCAGCAATACGCGCGATCGGAGTATCACACGAAGCTTGCAAAGATGAGTTTCGACCAATTTTTTTATCTCACAGCTGAAGTGTATTTTTAATTTTTATAATATGTAGATGATGTACATATTCAGTGCGCTGGGTTGGTATTGTCTTAACCAGGGCCGTACGCTGTACTTTCAGTACCTTACCTTAGTATGGTCTGCACAATGCATCAGATACCGACTACCAGGTATATCGTGAGGAAACAATACGCTAATAATCCAATATGAAGTTGAAGATTTGGTCAAAATTCATCTTCGCAAGACGTCTGTCTGTGATCCTCCGATCGCGCGTGTTGCCGGGTATTTATATCTTCATGAAATATTTCAAGTTTCAACGGCTCGCCGTACTCGTAGTGACTGTATTATTAAACAATTATAAAAAAACAACTCCAGCTGTGAGATCGAGGAAGTGACTATACCTGGTATGTGCAAGCGAATCATTAAGGCATCATACGAAGAAAAATGAAAAATACACCTCAGCTGTGAGATCGATAAAAAGGAATTTCGTCGAATCTCAGCTTTGCAAGCTGCGTGTGATACTTCGATCGCGCGTGTAACGGAGTGTTCAAAGACAGACAGACAGACAGACAGCTGTGGAGTTCAATCCGCATACACGAAGTAGAGCATGCTGTACCTATTATAGACACGTTATACTCCTTGTGTACTCCCTGTATACGTGGCAGACCAGTAAAGGTCCGGCCCAGGCCTGATGCTTGGTTAGTGCTGTCGAGTCATGACGCACCATGTGGTTGGTGTCGATCGCTATGCTGCTTACACGGTGGTGTTCTCTATATAGTGCCGGTGTGTACGAGCCGGCAAGGCCGGCATTATAGCGGCCGCCGGCTTTCCTCTCCGCATGCTGGCACTACGGTTTGTCCACATATTCGGCAACCGATTTCCCTGGCGGTTAAGACGGTACTCAGCAGACGCTTTAGAGGGACCGTTAGTGAAGC
Organism: Alaria marginata; assembly: GCA_037833945.1. Classification (NCBI taxonomy): domain Eukaryota; class Phaeophyceae; order Laminariales; family Alariaceae; genus Alaria; species Alaria marginata. The sequence goes on from JBBMKB010081454.1 coordinate 1,073, forward strand.
GACTCCGGTAAAACCTCCTACCTGTAGTCATGATCAAATCGTGTTTGGCGCATATATTATATATGGTACAAACCTAATGGTTGGTATATGCACCTGCGGGGGGCGTAACACTATCACCGCTGGGGATAGCGTGACGTAGTGCTAGTGACATAGAGCTAATCGCGTGAAGAGTAAAATGTTGCGTTTTACGTTTTATCTTTTTTAACGATTATTTAGTTGACCCTTTTACTCTCCAGCTGAACTGGTAACAGCTTTGACTTTCAACGAACTTCTGGAAATAAATGCAGTGTGGTCACAGATGTCTTCCCTTCTTCCCTTCTCCTCTAAGGTACTTGCCTTTAGTGTTATCGCGTATAGGTTTCAACGTTTGACGCGTTCTACGATAGAGATATCACTCTTCGGCGTTTTCAATTTCTGGATGACGGGGCTCCTTAACCGCAAATTGTCGGAATGTCAGTCTTGTTTTGCAATATTATATTTTTGTATACCCAGACCATGGCTGTGTTCACCGGGTTGTACGTTCATCGTAGTGTACTCTTCAAAATCAGTTTTTGGGTGAGTTACTAATACTACTAATAGTGTAAAGTAATACTCCTCAAGTGAGGAGCATCAGAAAAAATGGGTGTTACAGGACTACCGTAGCATGTACATTGTGTCGACACCCATTTTCATCAAGGTTTTTCATCAAGGTCGTGCTAACTCACGCTCTCACGCTTTCCGCTCTTGAAAAAAACAAAAATCCCACAGTAAAAACTCCCTCTATGCACGAGTACGCACGAGCATGCTGTCGGTGAGACTTGAACCCACATCCTTGACGTTAGCAGGGACGACATTCACCTACTTTTCCATCGGGGACGCTGACAATAAACTGAGGAAATTCGCCCTAATTTTTCTAAGTGGCTCTTTCAGAAACGGCTTTATTTTGAGGACTACACACATACACGCAGTATGGAAAAACACACAATAAGCAATTAGTAGTATTAGTAGTATTAGTAGTATTAGTAGTATTAGTAGTATTAGTACCCGAACGTCGGAGGAGCCTCAATTGAGACTAGAAACAAACGCTGTTCCGTCTCAACAGGGATGCGTGGTCAAATGCACAATGATTAAGGCAAGGAAGACGTGAGAACGCCCCCCCGTCACCCACTTCCCCATAACAACGGCCCCCTTTAGCGTATTTTAATTCAGGCCGATGATGTATGCGTTAGCTATCTCCGAGAATATGTCGTTGTACGGGCAGGAGTTGGTTGGGGTCGTGCGTAGGGAAAACATAAACGATACAGGCCTAGCCATTACCGGCTCGGCCAAACAAATAGACAGACCAATACCATATGGATCCCTTAGCAGTGCCGGTATGTGCCAGCCACACAACATCCGCGGCACTACTCCGCACACTGCCACCGTACGATTATTACCGTATGTGCCAAACGATTTTACCGGCACTGCTGCGGAATCCAGCACTACTCAACCGGCACTACACCTATACTGGTCGACACCTCTGCCATACTTGGTCTACCGAAGAATACACGCACTGCGTCGCAGAGACCTTGCACATTGACGCACGAATGGCAAATTCAAATCAACACAAAACAAAGATACATGCACGTAGAGTTACACCAACGTGTACCTTTACATATTGCAGGCTGGCAGACATCCAATGTCAGGTGCCCGAGTGTTTTACAACAACACCAAATCTTTAAAAACGTAGCCTTCGCCGGTGCTACATCGAGGATTTCTTCAAAGCTCATTTTTGCACGCTGTATATGATATGCTTCGATCGCGCGTCGAAGTAGTATGTTTGTCGTCGTCAATGATATAGGTCGGCAACCCCTCGCCAAGAGTCTGCAAAAAGTCCGCCGCGCGTACAAAAGCTCCAACCAACCTGCTTGTGCGTGCCGGTTTGACATTCAAAACAGGTATAAGTACAAAATGGGTACGTTGTAGAGCTTGGACCTGTTCTGGTGTGTAAGTTAGGCTCGCACAAGAACCCCGCTTTTTGTTTCAACCTTGAACTTGCCATGCCTGCTTCCTTAGGTAGGTATAGCGCACACAATATAGAAGCTATTTGGGTCTGGGCGGCTCCATACCTCCCTCGACAGACGCGTTCTACAGTAGAGGAAGCACGTTTTTGCGTTTGTACTTTCTGAATAGTTTTGCTCCTTAACCCAAAATCGTCAGAATTTCATTCTTTTTTTGCCATAGTCTTTTTTGTATAGGGTTTTTCATTCCATTGCTCTTTAAGTTTGCGCAAAATTGTTTTTTTCGGTGAGGTAAAGAACTCCTCGCGCGAGGAGCTGCAGAAAAGAAAAAACGCACCTCTATCGAAGAACGTGTCGACAACCAACGTTGACACCCGACTTTAGCTAAGCCGGACATCCAATTCCATGCCCTAGATACCTAACGCCTTGATCTACTTTGTGAATTTTGTCATCGGGAACTAGGCAATTCCAGATATAAGGGTAGCTCCGCTGTTGAGGAGTTCAAACACAGTGACTGTGGACATTGTATTATGTTGATTCTAACGTGCAGCCCGTACGGTAGATTACACCTCTCGCATGACGGTCCTTTACCCCTCTGCACCCTTAAGACACACGGTGGTAACAGGTGTCAGGTTTTGTTGTCGCTCGCATATATATGCAGGCCTTGCTCCCGTAGCGCGTAGGTTTATATTTCCTCATACTGGTCGGAGTTTTGTTGACTGTTTGCGTTACCGCTTTATAACAGCACCCATTTTGATTTGCGGACAAACTACATTTATTGCGGCATACATTTATGTTGACGAGGGGTCAATCGCGTTGTCGGGTGTTGCTCACTCACCGGAAAAAAATGGATCAAGTAATCAATTCAAGAAGTAGACGCGGGAGATAGTTTGAGCCTTCTGCACTCAAGCAGCCGAGGTGTGCGCTTGATACGGTAGTAGTCGTTCGATCTTTCAACTATGCCAGTGCCCGACAGTGCATTTGTCGCAAATCCAGGATTAAGCTGGTTGTGGTAATCCAGTCTCTCTCATTGAGCACCGCACTGTATATTGAAGACATATGATATGAGAATCGAAGGAGAGTTTTTTTCGGGCTATCCCTCTCCGCTCTCCGTCTCCGCTCGCTCTATTCATACGAAATAGCAGCAAGGCATGGAAAAACACCCCTTTGTATGAAAAGGTTTTCCCGCTTCGCCATAATGACAGACAAAGTAATACTTCACAATGTCACTCCGCCCACAAGCTTCCGCCAACCACGCTTTACATACGACTCTTGGCTTGTTGAATAATTTCATTTTTCTAGACGTATGCTTCCACTTCAGAATGACTGTCCTGTGACCACGGACTTCATTTCGACCATAATGAATATATGCAGAAATGGTCGAGACACCATAGCTGGTGCATGTTCATAAACATGAACGATTCAAAGATTCGCCCTAACCAGATCTCACTTAAGGTTTGCGATGAAGACATAGACTCAGCCCTCCACAGGAACCACCGCAGGCCGTGAGCGCGAAGCGCGTACTTTTATACCGCTTGTTTATGGGGGTTGGTACATACGGTATAATATCTGGTACTGGTATATTCATTGATCCCCATTATTGTTAAACTGGTCATTTTGGTTTGCCGGACGTTTGTTTAGTTATGTGAGACCATAAAAACGTCGTTGAAGGCAAACAATGGTCCGCACCTGCGAAACCACTCTCCTCTCGATGTGAGAGTTGCTGGTGTTGTTGTTGTTCTTACATTAACTCGCATAAATCACCAAGTCCGTTGTCACAGGACACAGCCTCCAGTCACTCCGGTTTGGAAGAATACCTCACCCAGGGGAATATTAAAACAAACCAAAACACACGTGGCCATTTGGCTGACCTTAAAGCAACCTTACCGGCAAGTCTACCTTGTAGGCGACCTCGGAAGCGACCTTGTGGGATGTATGACCATATGATAGAGTGAATAACACTAACCAAACATGAAAAATGCGACTCCTTCATGGCTTATCCGGTGCATTGTATCCAGTAGCGTCTATAACAACAACTAATCGAGACTTCTATTTTTCACGGTAGACCAAATATACTCTCCGTGAAAACGTTCATGTCTTGTAGGCCAAAATCACTTGATTCAAGAAAAGATATTCAGCCGAAAAAACAAAAACAAATGAGGCAGGGTTTGAGCCAGCAGCTAGCATCAAACAATACCGGCGTACCAGCCATTATTAGTTTCTTAAGTAGCGTCTAAAGCCACAACAAGGAGCTAAATTTTGTATTTTAAAGCAAAAAACAATATCTCTCTGAAAACGTCCAAGTCTTGGTCCCTCAAATCACTTTATTAACGTATCGATATATATCCAGGAAAAAAAACAACAAAAACCGTACTAGCCACCAGCGTCAAACAAGAGCGGTTTGATGGACCATTGTTAGTTTCTTGAGTAGCGTCTAAAGCCACAAGGATTTCAATATTGTGTTCTTGTGGTAAAAACAAAATCTCTCTTAAAACGTTTCAGTCTTGGTCCTCAAAATTACTCGATTACAGTATGGATATTCAGCAAAAAAACAACAACATAACATGTATTGCTCACCAGCGTCAAGAAAACCGGCATGATGAACCACTTTTAGTTTCTTGAGTAGCGTCTAAAGGCACGAGGAGTTAATAATTTTCTTTATGGTAAAATCACATAGTAAAAACGTCGAAGTCTTGGTCCCCAAAATCACTTGATTAAAGTGTTTAAGGGGGTGTTAGAATAACCAGTACCAGTACCCGTGTGGTTTGCATGTATCGTTGGACCTGAAGTGGCTTCGATGTTGCCGCTGTCATTACCCATGTTAATCCTTTTGCTGGTATCGGTGATGCTGTTATACCGATAATGTTTCCGGTCCGAAAGGCGGGAGTTCTAGCAAGCAAGTCGTAACAGTGAATTGCTTGGACATGGTATACCGGTGCTTAAATTCCTCAATAATGTGCGGTACCAGAGAACAATGGTGTGTGGACGGTCCGTGATACTTCTTTTCTTGTGTATCGCCTGAATGTCCTCGTTCGGTATTCCTTTTTCCAACCTTAAGAAGGCGTACCGACCCACGGTGGTCGTGTGTAAGGGAACCAAGTTTTTATAGTCGTGATTGCTTGGTTGTTGTATTTCCCACCTGGCGTTGTTTCCTGTGTTGGAGTGTGGTAGTTTCGGGAAGGGTTCTATGCTATGTCAAACAAGGTATTGGTTGTTTCCGTCTGTGCAAACCGATTTCACAGGCATTATTGCGGGTATCTAGCATTAAATAATCATCTTTTTATCCACACTTTTTATGTACGCACATACCTGGTACATGGTAGCTGGTACTGCTCTACAGGTAACGTTTGTCCTGGTGACGTCGATGTTAAGGGTTCTATACGTCGTTGCAGCATTGCATATACACTAACTTGATGTAACGAGGGGACAATCTGTCTGGACCAAAAAACTATCTGAATACCGGTAGACTACTGCCGAGGTCGGTGTAATTTCTGTTTCTTGGCGAATGAAGAGTCGGCAACTAATACGGAAAGTTCAACAGCTTTGGACGACTTTTCGGTTACCTTGCAAGAAAGAGTGGTACGTACATACCGTATATATTTGGATGAGACGATTTATATGGCGTACACATGTTCGAGTTCTGGTAGCCTCTTCCAGTATCGTATGCTCGGCTACATTGCCGTGGATACCCGCGGGAAACCACTGTCAATAGTGTCCGTTTTCGATCGGGAAACCACTGTCAATAGTCTCCGTTTTTAATAGAGTAACGCATTTAAATATAAATTTGTTGGCACGAACCAAGCTAAACCTGGAGCCTCATACCGAACTAATCACGGCACCAATGTATATATAGTTCGTATTCAGAAATGCACGCGGAATTATTTATGACAACACGGAGTAGGTCGACCGACCCAAACATTGCGGATCTTGTTGTCGTTCGCACGCTTGACGCTTAGATCAACGTGCGGTGTGGGACGACTCTACAGGTAGCACATTTAATCTGAATGTCCGGAAGGCGAGAATGTCGGTTATCTCGGTTATTTTGGTGTTACGATTTTAGGGAATCGGCTACCCTAATGAATGGCATAACGAACTTGTAGTGAGAAAAACGCGAAAGTTTTAAAACGACCACTCAACTCACCTGCCGGACATCTATCGGAGGGGCAGCAAAGTCGTGGGGGCTACCAGTAAACCAAAAGAGTGGGCCGTTTTATCTGAAAAATAATAATATAAGGAAAACTAAAACATACCAGAACACGACTCCTGACCAGTAGGCGAACCAAACTTCTGGAAAGATTGGTACTAACACGTCCTTCGATGTAGGTGCACCGTTTGTTTCCTGAAGCTCCTCACGTCAGGAGCCGTCTATACCGCAAACCGCTTTTGAGCAATCTGAAGGTGCAGTTAAAAGGACAAAAACCATGGCGTAGGCGAACTATATTTTTGTCATTTGTTTAGCTCCACCATTCTAAAATCGTCGAACGTTTCCGATTTCTTTCTCCATCCGTAGTCTTTATCGATATACGTGATCACATAGCTGGTCTTTCTCCCCCCCCCCACCGCGGCACGCACCTCCAGCTATATTGCGAGGAGGATTGATCACTTCCTTTCCTCGCCGACTCGCGTCAAAATATGTTCAACCACGCTATGAAACACTCTTGGCAGTTAGTATCACTATTAACGAAATATCTATGCCGAGGTGTGAACCCTTGTCTCTAACCTTCGTAGTATTCGTCGTTAACCACTTGACCACCGAGACCACCGGTCGGGTATACGGACCATTGACATAGCAAATCGATATGGCATCCCCACGATGTTATGTTGAGAACCTTCGCCAATCAGAAAGTTGGGCGAACAGTGTTTTTTTTCTTGCAGCCCGCTTCTACTCATAGTTCTCCTCTCGCATGCTTCACCGTCTGCATATTCATCGACCGCAAATGAAATAGTCAGACACAGGCGTAGTTGAGGAAGAGGATCTGTGTACACTACCCACCCCGTCTGTTCCCTAAGGGGAACGACTGTTCGGCATGTATATCATAGAGGGATGCGGAAAAGGGCTAATTTCGCGTGTAGAGCCGATACCGAAGTGTTGCACGTGTTTTATTCAAGATACTATCGTCCTGCACCTAGTATCGAAGAATGGACGAAGTGGAGACACTCTCAAAATAGCATCGTGATGCCGTACGGAATACATTTCTAGATATTTCCACAGGAGTGGAGGCCCACGATGGAATGCACCATCCTGACGGTGTTATCCGCCAACATGTACCAATGTGACGGTGTTCTCTGCCTGTACTTTATACCTGGCAACTAATATGCGGTGAAATGCCCTTTAGTTGGACGGCCGAGATTGATAAAGCTTGTCTAACGGGGTCAGGAATCAAACGGAAATATCGATAGATGACAAGCACAGTACGTTGCAAAGCCAGATGGTATGGCGGTGCGTATTAAACCTCTCTTCATTTCCCCAAGAACGCGGGTGTTCCCGCTCTCTGTTAACTCTGTTAACCTACGAGGTAGGTATTGTAGTAGAACCGACGATGTAAGAATATTTCCCCGTCTTCAATCTTGTTTCCGTTTATTGTAACAGACTGTTTTGTTACCCTGGCCACCCATGTGCCGTGGTGTATTGTACGATACATAATTGTTTATGCTTGGCGAATACCGATACCAGTTTTTTCGACCCCCTCAAATATGTCGTCGACGCCCGTATTACACCGATGACAGGTGTGCATGCGGCGGCCGAGCGACTATCAACCATGCTCGCGTACTCTCTAGGTTACAATGCTCGCCTTGTATTTTAGCATCCTGATCTGTGTCGAAGATGGGTCGCTGCCGATACCAACAATGCCAGGTGTACGCGGGCTTTGATGCCGAGGGGTGGAAGACGGCCGCGTACTGCAAGCGACATGCTGAGAACGGCATGATACACATTTACCCTAAGCGTTGCTGAAGTAACGCCTGCTTAGAGGTGTCCAGCTTGAATCTCGAGGGAAGCAAGACGGCGATGTACTGCAAAAAACATGCTAAACACCATATGGTGAGCACCCGCAACAAGCTTTGTTCACATGCCGCCTGCAAATAGCGAACAAGTTTAAGTATCGAGGTCGGCAAAACGGCGGCATGTTGTAAGCAACATGCTGAAAGGGAGAGGGAAAACGTCTTCGCCAGGCATTGGTCAAATACTGCCTGCACGAAGCTACCAAGCCTCTGTGTCGAAGGTAGCGAAAACGTGAAAATCAGCAAGCAGCATGCTGAAAACAGCATGATCGACATCCGCAACGAGCGTCGCTTATATACCGCCTGCACAAAGCGACGGAGCTTTAACATTGAGGATATTAACTGGGCGGCGTACTGCAAACCACATACCAAGAACCTTATGGTGAACGTCTACCGGACAAGTTCCTCGTACGACTACTGCAGGAACCCTGTCCATTTGTAGATCGAGAGCGTCGACGTCTTGCAGCGAGGACGCCATGAGCATAAGGCTGAATGTGAAGGCCTAGCATTGCTACCGACAGAAAACCTGCACGACGAATGCAACATGTTACGTGAAGGGAACAAAACCGTCGGTGTACCGCAAGCAACACCCCGGGGAGGGAACGGCGAACGTCCGTCTCAAGCGTTGTGTGAAAGACTGCTCCACAGAAGAGGTGGCACGGAGTGTACCGACCAACGTTGCGGCTACTGCAGACACGAGACACATACGTAATAGGTCAGACATTGCGGCTATCACTCCCGGTTGACCGTGTGAGGTGGTCGTTTATCGGAAACGGTCCAGGCTAAATCTCCACGATGAAAAGCCTACGAACTCCGTCGATGACAGCCTATCGAAAGAGGTGAAAGGCGTTCAAGCCGCGAGTATCGCTAACGGTAATAAAGTTCCGACCTCCTTTTTTGACCGGTCCTTGCCGAGGTATTTCGACGATAGCACTGTCGAACCGGCTTCCGAGCTTATCGCTCAGATTGTGTCTAGGAAGCTAACCCCCTTACTAGACAAAAATCATTCCGGGAAACCTGCGAAGACAGAGATCGCGGTGGTTATCCCGGTTTAGACCACCACGATGTTTCAGTTTTTTCAAAATAGGTGGGTTGGACTCAATCACGTGCGCCACTAGAGACAATATTAACGTGGAAAACACCAAGCACGTCCATTCTTGTCTTTTTCTTTTTTAATACTTGAACAGGTGATGAAGTGAGGTGCACATGCAACTGTTCTTCTCGCTGAGCATTGGGCGATGGGTTGTTCCGGCTAATACATGACACAGACTTATCCTGGCGGTGAAACTATATATATAGAGCAAAAACACAGCTTTGGTTATATTCCTTGATAATTTTGGTGTTAAGCGTTCAATGCTATTGTACTCTTACGACGCACCTATTGCACTCCAATCAGCACTGCGTGGAGGAACACCCCGGTTGGCGAGTAGAGACACCTGATACAACATTTGCGAGTGTTGGGGTTCATAATCTGTACATGAGAAGCCGGTATGTAGTGCGCAGTTCCCTGTTGTCAGGCTTTACTCTACGGACCTTTTTTGTTCATCATAATGGAGATTGGTGGTATCGGTTGCCGGCCGTCCTTTTGCAATCGACCACCGATGAAGTGGTAGGTACGTCGTCAAGGCGTCAATAACTGAAATAGGCTCTATGTACCTCCCTGCAGTGTCTGCAGTTGGCAGGCGACGGTGGCATGGCTTATTGAGGGCGAAGGTCGGAACCAAGACATTGTGTGTTTCATCCCTTTTCCAGCGGTGTTGGGGCGTTGGTGGCACTAAACAACCACGTTCGGCATGCATTCCGGCCGAAACCGCCAAGTACCGTCTAGCGGGTGGTCAACGTTTATATATCAAGGGTTGTCAGAGTCGTAATGAATTATGTGTGTGCTTATTTCTTGTTATCACCAACACATGGCCGGATAATCCATTAGTATTATTATGCTTGCCATCCGACAATGTGCAGCATGAGCTTCACCGTTGATCACTCAATCCATTTCTACGGGGGGCCTCGCCGATGGCTTGGAAGAAGGCCCCCCTCCGGGTCGCGTTATACCCAACATATTGCTAGCTGTGTGGCGAACACTGGGGGTTAGCGTTAAGGCCAAAACATTAGAGGGATTTACCCACTGCCCTCGGAGAATAAATGCACGGCGGATTTCTGATATAATATACGCAGCTAATAATGTGTTATCGTTTGAAAACAATCTGCTGCATCGGCCGCAATTTCCCGCCGTTGCATCACCGATGCACGCCCGGGTCCTTGTTTGAACCAGCTACCGCAAAGCCTTAGCCTGCCCCGACGCTACGCGTCCCGTGCGAGGCATTGATGTCGTAATCTCCGCCAAATATTTATGAGTCTACCATATTGAATGATAAGTGACACGCGTTTTCCACGGGGGCAACTTTGGCCATATTTATTTTGGTGTGTGTTTTCGACCGACGCTCCTCGTGAAGATTCTGCCTCCCTACCAACATACGTCGACGTCGCGTGGGGGTCCGGAATGTCGACATACCGAAAAGGTGTGTAACCCTTACCAAACAGCCACCCTTATGTATTAATGCGGTGATGTATGGTACGTAGGTATCTGCTTTATCACGGACGAAATATATCATGAGTTGTAGGGGCATGGAAATCCGAGTACGACAAGGGGCGCATGCTCGGGAACGCGACTATGCAGCAGACAATCGGGACGGAGATGTAAAGACAGGTTTCACTGCAACTCGGATATTGCCGCGTTGCTGGTAGTATGTCCAGCGAGTTGCAACGGTGACAACCATTTATTGAATATTTTCCTAATTACAATGTCGTTATCCGTTTTATACCATTTTGAAAAAGAGTTCTTGTCTCCCCCTGGCCAGACACACCCATCGCAGCTTCCTGCAATATCCTTCGTATCTCGCCCACACATATATTATTCTCTCCCTACTATGGAATCAGCCGGGTTCCTAACTATCACTCCCTGCAGTCGTCTCAGACTTCCAAGCCTCCGAATGGTACCCTAACATTGGACTACTCCAATAAAGGTCTGATAACTCAATTAGAACAAAAGTTGTGGTTTTTCTTTCTTTTTAGTGGAACTCCGGCAACGCAGCTCACCCTGCCTCCCTTCCGTGACCCCCGACAAAAACAATGTAGGGGGGGCGGGCGGGCGGGCGGGCGGGCGGGCGTGCGGGCGGATGAAAGGGAGAGGCACAGATTTCTGAATACATTTGTCAACGCAGTGACTACCTCAATCTGCTAACGTTGCGACCAAGAACCCTGACTTGCTTGTTGCTCGGCTCGGTCTCGCTTACCGAGTCATCCCACGGTAGGGGTTGCACTTTTGGGGGTAAAACGTTCCTGACCGGTTGAGCTCCTGAAGTGAGGAAC
>JBBMKB010081465.1:0-12420 GCA_037833945.1 Alaria marginata
AGATGTGTGCTGGTGGTAGTGCGTTGGCAGGGTGTTGGTGGGAGCAACTCAAAATAATGTGGTATGATTTTTAACAAAACAGCAGGTCTTGTTCCCGGGGAACAAATTCTTTTGGATGGCTCAATGGCCGTCCTGCGTCCCGCATGATTTTTGTTGTTTGTCGCCACCCTCTACATCCATAACCTGGAACCTGGAGGTTTTTCTTTTGTAGGTTTTTCTTTTGTCTTGTCGTGACTCTATTAATATCTTGTTAGTTATTATCATATTAATATCATGTTAGTTAATATCATATGAATATGATATTAATAGTCGTGACCACCGGAGTAGGGATTCTCGGTCACTCGCAAAACATTTTTGACACGGAATACCTGCGCGTTCCCCATCTGCACGTTTTTCTCGTTTCCTAGGTGACTTTATGCGGCGCATCATCTTCTCACCATCACCATTAGGATTCGTCGTGTATCAACTATCGACCAATCCGCATCATCGTCGTTCGTCCGTTGTCAACCAACCCACCAATCCCTAATTCGACCAATTCACAATGAATTGCCACCCTGTTTTATTTGCTCGGTTAGTCTGCGCATGCGACGCACATGTAGCCTTCTTGCCTGGTTACAACGGCTCTATTTACTGGTGTATTCGCTGCCGGTCTGCTTGCTTGTCTTATTTCATCGGCGACATTTACTGGCATAGTTACTGCCAGCACTCCAACGACGACTTTGTTTCTGATATATTCACTATTTCCCCCCTGTTGCTTGATGTCGACTGGGGGAGGGGTCCTGCCAGGCTGTTCATCACCAAACAGCAGCACTGCAGTACAACTGTAACTTGTGGGCCGTCTCTACGGGCGGGTCAACTTCCCGCGCCGTGTGTGCTCCAGTGGGGCCGGTCCCTCCAAGATGGAGGAGGGAAGACCGGCCTCAACCAAAAATTCTGATATTGGTTGTACGCTACTCTTGCCCCCTTTGACTTCTACCGCGGCAAACAATATATGACGTGATACCACACAAATTTCAAAGTGCACCCCTTAAACAACTAGTTGTTGTAATACATTACCCTGGTAGGTCTCTGTGAGACCTTTGCGGGCGAAAACTAGACCGTCTACAGACATGTTTGCCTTAACTCAGCGCGCGCAACCCGCAGCTCGCGCCCCCTAGCAAAAACGTCGCATCCTTTCGACAAAAACGTCGGACGATGCGGTATGATAGCTCCAAATATTCATACAGGAACTCGCGCTGGTGGATATTTGGAGCTGTCGCCAACCCAGTCTATAAAAAACCCAACCCAACCCAACCCGACAGTTGCGCGCGGTCAGCTGTCCTTTTCTTTGTTTTTCTTTTTTTTGTGGGTTTCTTTTTTTTGTTGAGTGCTTCTTCTTTTTTTTGGTCATATCCCTTTCTTATTTCTGGTGTGTCTTCCGGCCTTGTCTGCACCCTCCCCCGTTCGCGAAAACCCGTTCGTTGCTCGCGGATTATTTTGAATGTGAATTGTCTGTGTCTTCAGCCGGGGTTAAACCGCAGCAAACGACTTCTTCGATGTTCGGATTCTCGACCATGTCCGCCAGTCAAGAGCAAGACTATTCGCAAAAACCAGGTGAGGAGATTTAACAAGTGTTGGATATGAAAATTGGGCTCGACTTTTTTCCTCAGCATGAAGACGTCGGTTGTAGATATTTTGCTCGCATACTACGTTTTCTTACCGTCATATATAGATAGCCCATACCGTAGGAGAATGGGGCCCGATCGTCCTAATGATGTGCTGTCATACTACTTGCTGTCGTCTAATGTCCTATAACATGTTGTCTCAGATCCCTATGAAGATCTTGGCAATGAGATCTTGATGATGAATATCACATCTTGATGATCAATATCACATCTTGATGATCAATATGACATCTTGATGATCAAGATCACATCTTGAAACATCTTGAAAATGAAAGAGCCTGAAAAATGCCAAAACATATCGTAAGTTTTGGCCCGTAACGCTGCGGTTGGTATTTATTCGAGAGTTGTCTCCCTATATCGTGAGGAGGGATAAGTTCCGTGTCGATTTCATTAAGTGATGCGCGTCATCCCGCAGAAACCTTGTATCTGTATGTAAGATACACCTTGCTTTAAACGAGTGTGCTGTCGACCGCTCCTATTGGCCGGGTGACAACCGCTTTTGGTCTTGTTATACATGTTCAAAGATGTCAGGAGACGGCACTTTCACCCCTTGACGGACGGCAATTTTCCAAAAAAATACCTTGACGGACGGCTAACTACTAGGTTTTAGAGTACACAGCTCGGTTTTACTCCCTGAACCGCTGTACATTTTTCCTTGGCTGACCGTCTCCTGACATCTTTGTGTTTTAGCGTACAGGACGGTAAGTCAAGGGTTCGAAACCGTGATCTTTTGGGCTTTCAAGCTCATGTACCTACGAGCGTTTTGAGAACTTTCCTAAAAATTTCGTCGGGCTCTAGACGATCTTTTTCTCGCACGTATATATGTATGTATGGAGCTGCGAACCGTTCGCGAACCGGAACCGGCAATATGCCTATTAATAATAGTTTTTTGGTCTTCGGTCGCGTCTTGTCAAATCTACCGCTGCATTTGGCTTTTGATCCGTTTTGCTTTTTGATAGTAAGGTAAAAAAACCAGAAACATACCACAGGTACGAAATGTGATAGGTTCGGTTTCCTATTTTCTTTTTCTTTTTCTCATCCCATTCTACATAATATATTCAGCCAGACCTTGTACAGACAGCAACCCAATCCATGTGCTATTATAAATATGGATTACCTTCTAACACTAATAAGTAATAAGGGCTCGAAGGGTTGGGTTAGCAAATCGGATCGTTCTCAGGAAAGTTCTCAATTTCCTTCTGGAACTATGTTCAGAAGTGCAGTCAGTATACATTTCATTGCCTGGTATGTTTCTTTCTATTTAATACCTGGTACTAATATTATAATAATTTACACGAGGCATTATAATATATATACTACAGTAATGTTAATATTAATAGTAAGAACTGGTATTCCTAGTAGATTTTTACTGGTAATCTCGAAATCTAAATATCCCGTCGTAAATTAAACTGCCGCTTCGAGAATTTGTAAGTGGTTACGTGGTAGTTTGTTGTCTCGTGTATTCCAGAATTCCTTTTGGCGGCTCTAGCGCAATAATCTATGATATATTCATATTATATTTATGTATGTTAGTTCCGACATTCTGAACTACCAACAAACGGTACAAGCACCAAAGCATCCATACACAATACAAGACGAAATTGCTCGTTATATTCGTATTTGTTGGTCGTTCTAGAAAAGGTGGCTTAGTACATGGAGCTGCCGCTTTATTGTTATTCTCATTTTTTATTCCTGATGTTTGGTGGGTCATCTTAGACGAGGCCGATATTCCACCTGTCGCTACATCCTCATTTCTTGCTGCTGGCACCCATCGCTTCTGCTGCGACTTTTAAATATATTAGGTCTGCTCTCCGTTCTTTTATTTTCCTGCTTAATATACGATTCTCAACTCCACACAAGCCCCGCGTTCATCAAAAAGTAAAACTTGGTGTTTCTGCTACTGCATGTGTTGGTTCTAGTCCTGTCATAGTTCTGCACAAGCCCCGCCCTCGTGTGCACACTTTTCCGTTGGCATTGCTGCTGCTGATACATACAGTACTAACACTACGCAAGCATCTGGTAACCTCTCTCATCAGCTCAGTTTGCTGCTCGAATCGTTTGCTGGTGCTGCTGCTGCTGCTGCTGCTGCTGCTGATATTGTTTACGTACATTCAACGCCACGCAATCCCCTCCCTCAACTTTACAATTTGCCCTGTTGATGTTGCTGCTGCTGATACATACCAGTACTACAGTAGCCCCGTTCTCTCATCAGTCCAGTTTGCAGCCCGAGCCTACTGCCACATACTGTTGTGGCTGTTTTTGACTCTGCAGTATCCCCGCCATCATCACAGTTTTTTTTTATTTCCTGCCCGCATCCCCTGTTGCCACTGCCTCCGCCGCTGTCCAAACCCATCGGGTGCTCTCCCCACAGACCCCTGGGGACCTCCACGCTTCAACAAACCCATGCTAGGCGCTCCTCCATCCAGTGACCGGGCAGTTTACACCGTGCCTGGTAAGCGTTGTGTGTGTGGTTTGAAGTGTTTTGTGCTCTACCTCCTATGTTTCAATTGTTTCGTGATCCCTGCGTCCGTTGCAAGGTACCATTTCCTGCAGAGGTCGACCAGTAAGGCGGGGGTGTGCGAGAGCTACAGGGCGGCCTTAGTGGGCGAAACCGCCTTATTAATTCCTGTTTATGAGTGCGTTTCCCCGGTCGCGCCCAAGCGATTTTTACAATTTTACCGCCTTACATCGGGATACCGCCTTATTTAGTGCCTTATTGGGTATGGCTGTGTGATTTGTTTTTCGTGATTTGTAGATCGTATTATATAATACTCGTATCAATCTCTGCTTATTAGCATACCTGGTATGAAAATATACCTGGTACATATCATTGAAGTATACTAGCGAGTGTGAACTTCACCTGATACCCTTGCACATGTAATGCATACCTGGTATGTGTACTTTATGGTAGCTACTGCGAGCACCGCCCCCCATGTGCTCCTCGTAAGGTACAGTAGTTTTGAGTTACCTGTTACTTTTTAATTATTGTTGGCGCCCTCGCCCGCCCCCGTTTTTTCCACAGAGAAACCCGAAATCAGCGGCGAAGGGCTGGTCTTTGCGGAGCGCTTCCCCAGTACTTATCGCTTGGAACGCACCAACTTTGCGGTGAAGTCTCACCGTTTTCAAGAGAGAGATGAAAGCCGTTATTCTGTGCAGACGCTTGTGAAAGCGCTCAGGCGTTCCTTCGTGCAAGCAGGCATTGACGTCGTTGAATTTCGACCCAGCGAGTGCACGGTGAGAGTTTTTTTTGTTTTTCAGAGGGCAGTTTATCCTGTACTGGCAGTATACCCTGTACTGCCAGTGTATCCTGTACTGCCAGTATATCCTGTACTGGTAGTGTATCCTGTACTGGCAGCATATTACGGCTAAGATAGGTCTTGACGCGCTAAAACGGCCGGTCTCCTGTGATATGATAAGGCTATCACAGTCTTTGTTGTTAGGACTTGAACCCTTTTGATGCCCTTTTGTTTGTTTTGTACGCTCCGCTATACCCTCACACCTATATTTTCCGCCCACCACCGACTCGTCTCGCCTCGCCTCGCCTCGCCTGAAACAGTGCAAGTGCTCTTACCAAAAGGGAAACCTGTTCCTGAGCTTCATGGTGACTGTCTTTCTGGCTCCGAGCCAGGCATCAGGCCAGCTGCTGGAGCCCTACGACGAGAACGAGCTGGTTCTGGTTGAGGTCCAGCTGATGGAAGGCGACGGACTGTACTTTTCGGGTCTGTTCCGAGATCTCGTCGATATCGTAAACGTGAGAGAGGAGCGGAGGAAGGCCAGACGCGGGCCGGCGTAACGTACATATGAATTGTCCAGTCTATTCATAGTTAATAGGCGTCGACCCAGTTTGAATTGTTGATGTTACACTGATCTTGTTTTCTACGGTACTTGATGTCTACCTGGCATACCTGTTTTCTGGTCCTCGCGTTTCCTGACCCTCCCAAGCCCTCCCCTCCGACACGCCCACCCTCCCTCCACCCCCATCCCGCCCGCCCCGTCCATATCCTTCCCTTCCCTGCCCTGTCCCATCCCGCCCCGTCCCGTCCCGTCTCGTCTCGTCCCCCCATGTCATGGCCTGCCCCTGTCGCTTCCTATCCTGTTATGTCCTATCCTTTTCCTTGCAGGACGAAGCAGACGTTGAAATAGCAGGAACTTTCCGCTACCACCCCTGTGCCAACCACCCTTACGGAGAAGGTCTTGCACTCGAAGATATTATGATGAAGAAGCCCGGACACGGTCCCGCCCCTCCACCTGCTCCATCGGGGTTTCCCACGAAGGCTGGACCCGGGGGGTACCCTGGATCGTCCCCTGTCTCCGCCGCGGACTCCAACCCTGAGGAACTTGATAAGGACATGACCGAAGATGTTATGTTGCTGTCGGGCATGATCAGGGAAGGCTACCCTACTGTTCAGGCCGACGCTGCTTCGGTTGTGGCGGGGTTGACTTCTACCGGTGAGCGCTGCGAGGAGGCTGGACGGTTATTGTGCGTGCACCTTGCCTATTAGTATCATCTTCGTCTTTTCTTTTAGTTTATTTTTTAGCCCTGACTTCACTGCTAACAATATCCCCCACACTATCTCCAAATGGTTTGTCCCCGAAAAAAGCGTCGACGTCGGTGCAATTTGAAGACAGCTGAAAGCGCGGCGCGGACGATGTTGCATTTTTTTGTGCGCCTTGCCATCCTCCACCCCGACCCCCCCCACACCCCAACCCCAACCCCCGCCTCAACCCACACCCTCTCCTACCCCCCTCCACGCTCACGCTTATGCGCAGACTTGTTCCGGCAGCAGCTGTCCATGGACGGAGCTTCCAGCGCAGCCGAAGCTCTAGCCTGTGCCTCTGCACGCCTTCTTGTGGAAACCCCGCACCGGGCCGCTCGCCGGCAGGCATCAGTGGTCGTGGCTAACTTGGCTGTCGACCCGGTGCTTCGTGCCGCTCTGTTGGCGTCCGATCGGCGTTCTCCTTCGGCGAAGAGCACGGGTTCTTATTCTTCCAAGGGTTCGGGTTCTTATCCTACTTCTTATCCTACTCAGGGTGCAGGTTCTTATTCTGGCGGTGGCTCTTCGGGCTCTGCTGGGGGGGGGAAGAGTCCTCGCGCGCAGCAAGCTCAGGCGGAGGCTTTCAGTCGCGGTTTGCTGGACTCCCTTGTGCTGTTTGCCGTTGGAACGACGACGACGACTACACTTGGTGGTGGCGGCGGGGGGGGGGGAGAATAGGAGAGGAGAAGGGGGGAGCGGAGGAGGAAGAAGAAGAGATTGGCATGAGGAGGGAGTGCATGCGCGCACTTCTTGGAATGTCGGAAAGCAAGGAAGCCAGAGATACGGTGAGTCTAGCGATGAGCGCGTTTTATTTTTTCTGCTTGATATACTGTTAGACTAATAGTTTTAGTGTCAGGAGTTCCTTAACGGCTGGCTGGCTCTCTGTCAAGGGGCCGAGACCGAGTTTTTTTTTTTCAGGCATAGTACTAATAATAATAATATATGATACCAGGTACTACTTTTAAGACTGAGAAGTTCCTTGGCGGATGGCTGTCTTGTCAATGGGCCGAGAGCGTGTTATACTTACTATACTAGTTTTAGTGTGAGAAATTCCTTGATAGCTGCTGTCAAGGGGCGACAGTGCCGTTGACCTACATTTTTTGTGAGGAGTGGGGTGTGGTTTGAGGCGTTGGGCGGGAGCGACTTGTAGGGTAATGTTTTAGTTTTTGTAGGCGGTAGTAGAGTGATCGCCACTGTACGTCGTGCGCGCCCTGTTTTTAGTGTCTGAGAGCGAGCAAGCCGGAGACACGGTGAGCCGAGAGCCTTTTTTGTTGTTGTTCGCCTTGCCTTACACGGTGGAGAGTGGGGGGTGGGGTGTTGTTAAGTGGGGTGGGTTGAAGCGAAAACAAAATGGATGATAAGGAGCTTTTTTTTCCCCCGAACACATATAAACAACACATGGGTGGGCGCAGCTTTTAAACTGTTGCGCCCTGCGTCTTGTGTCTTGAGGAGAAAATTAAATTAAAAAAAAATCCCGAACGCATCCATGGGTTTTTTTTTAATGAGGCTGACCCCTCCGTCTTGTGTCTTGCGCCACGTCCTCGACCTCTCCCCTCCCCACCCTCCCGCACTTTCTTCGTGTTCCCACGGCGTGTTTGGTACTACAGGCGGCAATGAAGTACCTCCTACAGTTGAAGGCTAGGCCAAGCGGGCAGGGAGCTACCGATGTGATCCTAGTCGACCAGCTGACGGCATGCCAAAATGTGCTCAAGGGTCATGCCTGACTTTTTTTTTCGAGAGGCCAACACGGATGGATGGGACATGTCTAGTGGGCTGGACTAGTGGGCAATTTTGGCCGCTAAGTCGTGCTGACTAGCCTGGTCGATACGACTGGTCGATAAGTCTTTATCAACTAGCCTCGTCGTCAAGTCTGGTGGGTAAGGCTTGTTAACTAGAGTAGTTTGATGGACGTATCGGGTCGTTGGCTCCGTGGGCGCGCGCGACTCTGGTCAGTAGTGCTGGTCGATATTTTTTGGTCGTTGAGGCGGTGGGCACAAGTCTGGTCGATAGGTCTTGTCGACGCTCTAGTCGGCGAGGCTGGTCGAGGGCTGGTGGGCACAGCTCTAGCGGGCAAAACTGGGCCACCGGACTAGTCTGGTCTGGTGGTGTACCCAGACGAATCTGGCGGCGAAAACACTGATCGGCAAATGCACGACTAAGCCCGGTTGGGCTGGGTCGCAATAAGTGTGGAAAAGTTGAGACGCCAGTGACGTGTTTTATCGCGCCGGTAATTGCGCCGCATCACGTGGAGTGCCATAGAAAAAGAAGCGTTTCAGTTTTTTTGCTTCAGTTTTTTTGCTACCAACCATGCGACATGAGATCTACTGCCTCTTCCTTGGAGCTCTCGGATATCTGGCTCAAAAATATCTTGAGATCTGGGCTTGGTTGACGGAGAACATAAAGACTGGAGAAGACGAAGATTGGAGAAGACGAAGATGAAGACGAAGACTGGAGAAGACAAAGAAGAAGCCAAGGAAAAATGCTGGAAACCCCTCGCTGAGGCCAATGAATAACCTGGAAAAGTCCTCCCCAGAGGCCAAGGAAAACATCCTGGAAGTATTATCTCGACAAGAGAAATGACGGGTGCGGACATGGACCTCTACCTGTGGGATTTTTTTTCGTTTTTTTGTTATTTTTCTAGCGCTGAGAGGGTTCAGGGAAATGCGTTGTTGACTGGTTGGTCAGTTGTTCCCTGCGGAGTCCGTTTTCCTGGTTGGTCGTGAAAAAAACCCAGAGCTTGTTCGTTTTTCCGTTGGTTTGAGGCAGCCACGTTGTACATATTGATACATATATACGATTGAGGCTTTTGAACCAGGAAAAGACAAAAGTATTCCCGCAAAAGCGCGAGCGAGAAATGAACAAAGATTTTACTTGCTCGTTTTTGTGGGCGTCGTTTGGCGAAAGCGCGGCGGCCCGTGTGCGGTAGATCGATGGGGATTTACTTGCTTGTCCGTGAGCATTGCTTGGCGAGGCGGCGGCTTTGGGCGGGGTGGTGGCGGCGACTCACCTTTTTTAGTCTTGTGTGTTGGCTAACCGGTTAGGTTCCCATGCGCGTCGATTATGGTCGAGTGGCCGCACAGCACTCGGGAAGAGGGGGGGCTGCGTAGCTCATTTTCTTTCTTCTTTCTTGGCATTCTTTCTTTCGAGCCTTGGGCTCTCGGAGAGGGGGGCTATTGCTATTTCAAGTTTGTTTGGTAGGGTATATTCTCTGTGGGTAGAATGCCCGGGTACATAGTACTCGAGTATCACCCAGCGGATACCCTAGAGTACATATACTCTGGTAAAACAAACCTTCCAATCGTTGTCTTCCTCGGCATTATTTCTTTTTTGGACGTGTTCCTAGGGTGGTTCGAGAGAGAGTCTTTTTTGCCTTTTGCGTACGCTCACACATGTTATATCCCGAATCGGTGATATCCGGGTCTTTTTTTAGAAAGATCCAATCTTGTATCTTTGTTTCCCAACGGACCAACGAACGACTCGGGCAATCTCGAGATCAGATCAGCCCGCTTGGATTTTTACTACACCCCGTGTGCGCGGCATGCTTCGGTGGCGGTCAACATTATCCTTATCCTTGTCTGTGTCTTCATGTATTTCATAGGTATGTGATTGATTGTCTGTTGCTGGATTGTTTAGTGTATGTAGCCCCCGATGGAGACGCGCATGCATGCATGTGGTGCTTGGTTTTTGGTTGTGGTTTGGTACTGTGTGGGTCTTGATTGACCGACCGACTTTCCGTTTTGTCAGCGAAATGAGAGGTTGGCTTGCCTTGGCTAGAGGTCGATCTCGATGTCGATTGCGTGACTCCAAATCCCCGCTAGGGTTTTTTTTGTTACTAAGTCGACAGGCCGAAAGTGCGAGCCAGGCTTTTGGCCTTTTTGGCCAGGACTTGCCCTGGCTGGGCTGTGGCTAGCCTACTGTAGTCTTGACTTGGCCTTGCTTAGACCAGGACCTGACCTGGCTTGGCTTGCTTCAGTACAGCTCCCTTCAGGCCGCCGTTCGATGTGCCTGCTGTAGATATTGTTGAACCCTTCGAACGGATTTTTTTTTCGATGAAGGATGGGAGGGGGGGGGGGGGGGGTACGAGGGTAGCCGTTCAATGACATTTAGTGTTACCGCGGACCTATGCCATATCTGTAGTGTCCGTGGGGGGGAGGTGTTGTGCTGTTCGCTCTGGGCAAATATTGGCCGGGCGGGTAAGACATGACCTGGCATACACGCTGTCTGCGATTTGGCCTTGTGCGGGGTTGTTTTTTGCTGGACACGGGTAGCGAAAGGGGAGGGGCTGTGTGATAGCTGTCCCCGGGGGGGGTTGTGCCCTACCTGTCCCCTTGTAGTATAGGCCACATTACAAGTCAAAGCAGTGTATCTACCTCGGGCCGGCAAATGGGTGGTCATCTCCGTGCGAGCGGGAACAGCGTGCTTGTTCAATGCGGAGGTATTAATAGTCGCGCCTTACCCTAGCCGAAGCTGTTGGTTTTCCATTAATATTTTGGATGGCGTTTCTGTACCGGGCGTTGATCAGTCGGGTTTCCCATGAATTTGAAAAGCTTTTCTGAGTACGTCGTCACTGGAAGAACGGCTTCGTCACCGGGAAAACGGACCATCAGTGGTGGGTTTTCCATCATTGCGAATGGCGTTTCTGAAATGGAAAAGTACCTACGGTTTTCCATAAGTTTGGATGAGCTTACTGAAACGGGCGGAGATCGGTGGGTTGAACGGGAGACATATGTAGATGGAGGTATGGAGGTTTGGGGGTACCGCTTATTATGCACGTGATGCACAAACGAGGCAGTGAAAAACTAGTTTTATTGTCTTGTCGCCTGTTGTTGTGGGAGGGCAGTAAAAGATTAAGCAAGCAAGTATATGCCCTTTTTAGTTAGAATTGAAAAAAAAAAACGGAAAGACGCCGCCTTTGCTCTTTCGCGTTTTTTTGCTCCCGCAATTCTTCCAACTGTTTGGCTCTTTGTAATATCCCACACGCTAGCGTTAAATATATCGAGAAACATGCTTTTTTTGCAGTTTTCGTCAAGTATTATTCCGGGTCCTCAAAGCAATATTTTCGGTTTTTTTTTTTTTTTTTGCTTTTTGTTGTTGTTTTCTCGTCAATATTATTCGGGTAAGCAGAGCATAATATCGACAAACTGTCCTTTTCTTCCGCTGTTGTTTCTCTCGTCACTATTTTTTCCGGTGCGCGAGCAAGCGCACGAGCCGAGTATACCATCCGGTCGATATGAGTATTTGATTTGTTTTGTTTTGTTTTCATGTTATTTTTTTCGGGTCTCCCGCAAGACACGCCCGGTATTAGTCTCAACAAGACCCTACGATATACCTGGTACGCTGGACGTAGCTGGAATCACGTTAGGTTTGATGTAGCTTAAATCGACTTGTCTCGACGTGTTCTATGAATGAATCGACCTTCCTTGGCTTGAGGACAGTTGTATGCTGGGCGCGGGATTATACGTATACTCTTGTGTAAACCTAAAGTCTTTTTTATTGGTTATTTCTTCGTGTACGCGGTGAGATGCTTGCCTGTCTGCGATTGTCAGCGAAAAACGGTTGGGGGGGTGGGTTACTCCCGGAGGGGTATCAAGCCGACGGTAGGATTGGGGTGGGGTGGAAATGGAGAGAGGGTGCTTCTACAGAGAGTGGAAAATGCGGCGGCAGCGAGTGGTGGGGGGGGGACGGAGGTGGTGGTGGTGGTGTTGGTGGTGTTGGTGCTGGCGCAACAACAAATGTGAGGATTGGGGACTTACGGGCTTGGATAGCTTGCTCACTTCGGTAAAAGTAAGTTCTCTCTCTCTCTTTCTTCCGACGTCGATATGTTACGTACGACAAGGAACAACGGTGGTTTTTATTCGCGGCGAAATGTTCCAGACAGCAGTCAGCGAAGGTTGTGGTTGGTGGGGTGGAAAAGAGGAGGAGTTGGTAGGTATAGTTGGCTCAAAGAAGAGGAGTTGGTCGGTAGGTTGTTGGCTGAATTGAGGGGGGGGGGGAGGGGGGGGGGGCATCCATCTCTGCTGCATAATATATACTGCATAATATGATATCATAGTAGGTACATAAAACATCTATTTTTTTGTGGATGCCTTCTTGTTTCTGATATTGGGATTTTCCTGTAGTGGCTATGAATAGTAGAAGGGGTCGCACCGGGTGGTGGTGGTGGTGGTGGTCTTTTTTTTTCGGAGTGGAATAGTGTTTTTTTTTGTTTCAGGGGGGGGGGG
>JBBMKB010081476.1:0-12418 GCA_037833945.1 Alaria marginata
GGGGGGGGGGGGTATAATGCTTATTCTGTGGGTACGTAGTCTCAGTGTAGTCTAATTGGTCAAATATGTATCAGTACATCAGGGGTCTAATACCTTAACACGGCGAATGCGTGATGTATCTGAGACCACGCTATGTGCCCACTTAAAATTTGACACGGATCTACACCTGCCCACACTGCTGAAGTGTCAGAACGATTTGGAGCTCGGGCGTATTCGGGTTGCTGAACATTCAAACCCCTAGTACAACCGATCGACTAGTCTATAGTAGTACCAGATGGCGTTGAAAAGGTGGCGGCGCGTGACAGCATTGGTGCTGGTGAACCAAACCCTGCCTGAACTGCATGATCGTTGTTTCGAAGATTGGCTTCAAAGTGCTTGAACTAATTTACTTCGAGGAACATATATATGTACCAGGGATAAAACGTGCGAGGTACATTAGCTTTCCCGGTTCACGTCTCTGGTACTGTATATCGCACCCATGTTCCGGGGACATCCTACTTGAAACTGGACCTGGATACACCAATACGTACGCGGACTTGGGTCCCAGGGCAGGCCTCCTCTCCCCCGACCCCTCCCACCTCGCACCTTAAGCTTTTGTTGCGCTTTTGGGTTTAAGTTAACGCTCCCAACATTTTTCGAATACAGCTCTTCCGCATGCTGATCTCTCCTATCGACATTGGGCGCAGTATTTCAAGACACACGCGAGGTGGAACAACTAAAAAGTTGCGTTCTGCTGAGAATTGAAATGCATCCTCACGGGCAAACCACCTCGAGAGGTTGAGCTACTCCCTGAACACCTCGAGAGGCAAACACCTCGAGAGGTTGAGCGACTCTCCTAAACACCTCGAGAAGTTGAACAAGTCCCTGGATTAACTCCTCCAGAATTGCATCTCAACGTTTTTGGAGACAATTTTCTTGGATTAGCTAGGGGGTTTGCAATTTCCAAATTACGTCGGGTTGGAAAATGTGCAATGATAGCACTGAAAAATAGTATTGAAACTGACGAACGTCACAACCCAAGGCCGACCAACCAACGCACAATTAGGTTAGGAAAACATTTTTCCAACCTGACTTTTCGCGGTTTGGGTTGGCCTTGGACTGTGACATCCGATGGTTTCAGTACTACCAGGTATAATTACATGTTTTCCTACTCAACTATATTTGATATCCCGCAAAAAACGACCTGTTGTCGGGTAATTTTTGGGGTAGTAAAAAGGGCTCTAACAGACCACCGCCACGACCAACGGGAGTGTCCACATTGGACAAATGCTACGGTTTTCTAGTAGGGTGTTTGCGCTTTCCAAGCTCTGTTGGGTTGGAACAAACGTGAAAATAGTATTGAAACCGCCAAGCATCATAACTCAAGGCCAACCAACCCACAAAAAAGCTAAGTAAGAAAGTAGAAAAAAAATGTCAGGAAAACATATTTCTATCTTAGGATTTCGGTTATTTTTCGAGGGTTGGGTTGGCCTTGGATCGTGACGTTCGACGGTTTCAAAACTAATATTAAATGTTTTCCTACCCACCTCCTACCCAACCAAAGTTGGTAGTTCGCAAACACCCAAGTATGATGCCCCCATTTTCATTCACTACCGAGTGTACTCCACTCGCGCGAGTAGATCTGAATGTCGAAAAATTCACGGACTTACAAACTAGTGTCTTGGCGCAACGTCACAAAAAACAAACATGGCGGCGGTGCACATCGCGAAACCAAAACGAAAAAAAAAAACTGTCAAGATTGCTAAAAATAGTAGCGTAGCCACTCGCGCAAGGCCTATACGTGATACGTTACCCCCCTAACATGAACCCTGACCATGATTAGGCAATTCCAGGTGTTGGACCCCGAAGCACCACCCACGGCAGTACTGGTAGTATGCAGGGGACAATCAACCTGTTCGACAAGCGTCTCACCACTGTAACATACTACAGTAGGTCTTATTAATAAGTGACCCTATTTAATCGATGGTCTGTCGAAGCAATGACTATTTAATCGATGGTCTGTCGAAGCAATGACCTTCTCAGTGCTGCTCCGGTCCAATCGACGTACAGATTGAGCGCTGACTGTTTGGCGGATTGGTTATTTTGCGCACTTAACACTTTCCTTCGCCCATCTGCCGTTACTTTCCCTCTCCCTCTTGGCCCCCATCCGTTCATGCCAGAGTTCAGCACCAAAAGCGACGGGACAGGAAGGGCGACTGCTACTTCAACGTTTGTGCCAGTACTGGCGGTGCTCGTGCTCGCCGCCCTGGCAGTTTTGTACGCGGCATGCTCGGGTACTAGCAAACAGCCCGACTTGTGATGGTCACGTGATAGCACGTGTTTCGGTGGCATGGATTCCGTCGATACAATTCCTTGAGGATGTCGATGGAAAGCCTCACTTCTATGTATATATTTGTTTTGGTTGCGGTAGTGTTGCCCGCTGCGCCATCGGTTCGACGGGCTTGCTTTGTTGGAGGCTGTATCGGCCTATTGGCTACTGGTGGATGGGCTAGATGGTTGCGGCCTATAGCGGCCTACTGACGATGGAAACACCTAATTGGGCGTTATCTTGCACTGTGGCTGTTGCACGACGCCGTACATGTCATCGACACAAAGTGCTTGCACGCATATATTTGCTTCCCGTGCTAATAATGTTGATGGATACGAAATAGAGAACAGCCCCATTGCTGTGGTAGGCAAAAGTTGGCTTTACTACTGTATATACGGTTCGGGACTGGGTCTCTATAAGCGGGGGCAGCTGGGCGAGTGTGTATCTGGGTCCGTTGCAGTTTTATGCCAACGCTGCGCCGGGTCGAGATAAATTATGACGTACGTACGTTTTTGCAGAGGTTGATACCCGCCATTGCACTTTTTACGCAGCAAGTGCCCTTGCCTCCGGCCACCAAGAATATATGGGTGCAACACGTCGGTACGAAAAAGTGTCGTGCATTTGCTTTCAGACGTTTTCCTTGTGCGTAGGTAGCATGAAGACCCCATCCAGTGCTCCCCTCGCTGTTTTTCATCATCGTCAGTGATCGTGTTGGCTTCGTGGAATATCTCGAGTCGGACTGGACTATTTTTCGACAAATATCGATAGAACGTCATATTATCCAAAGCCAAACTAATATTAGTAGTAACCTCTTCTGCCAGGTTACGTAGCGATAAAGACGCGAGCGGAAATTACGCTAAAACTACACCATTTGCTATGTGCATGCCCTGCCCCCGTTCGGAGTGCATGAGAGTCTCCACATTTGTTTCCGCGCGTTCGGTATTTACAGCAACACGTCTACCTTGCGTTTTGGCTCAATTCACCCACGTTCCGCTGTTACCGATTGCTTGTACGACAGTAGTCAATCAACCGTTTCGCCGAATCGCCGATAACAGTGACTTAATTTCGCCAGTCAAGCCAAGCCTTGCCCTCACAGCGGGTTCGGTTTCCTTCCTCATTTTAGCAAAGGAAGAAGCGTCGTAGGGCCCGCACAACGTCCTCGCTGTGTCCCTCCCGCCACCTATTCCTGACCCGCCATCTAAACGTTTTCCTATCTTTCTATCTGATCGTACACAATCGCCTCTGGGTTCGAGACGGGCACTCTCCTGTCGATGTTCTCGCCGCTGTTTCGCGATGTTAGGCACCCATCTGACAACCGCAGGGTCTTGCTCCTCTGCTCTTTCACCCAAGCGCGCCTTGGCGACGCAACCTCGGCGCTGCTGTCGCCTCCCGCAGATCGTGCACGATACCCCGCCCTTCTCGTTTGTCTTACCGCATACGACGCAAGTCCAAAAGCATTCGATCTCTCCTTGGTTTACCGCTTCGGGTTTTGCTGTTTCCGCCCACGCCTGAGACCCATTTACCACCTCGCCCGAGCACGGGCGATTTTCGCTGTCGTTCACTCCAAGCAAGAAACGCACCGCCCTGGCGCGTGGCCTTACGGCAGAATTCGACGAGGATAAAACCCCTTTGTCGACGCGCACAGGCGGGAACTGCTGCGCCACGCGCCTTAGACACGGTGGCGCTTCTCCCGTAATTCTCCCGCCAGCCCCCAGTCCAACCACCGCCAAACGTTTGGCTGTGGTGTACTGCTCACCAAAGGTAGGCGCGGGGACCCCCGATAGTTCGTTGACATTGCTGTTGTTTCTGGCGGGTCCGACACCTTTCATATCGGGAAATTCTCGACCGGCCTCAACCGACCTTCCTGCTGATCGGGTTGGATCCACGTCCACGCACTCGACACGCATTCGGGTGGCTACCGGGCCCCGATACGGAGTGACCCTGCTAGCTAATATCGTAGGGGCTTCTCGTTCGTTCACGGGGAGAGGCGGATCGTCGCCGCCGGGGGTATGGCCCATGGCCGAGAGATCTTCGTCGTAATCCACAACCAGGTTGTTGTGTCCGTTTTGCGACCCGCTTGTGGTCAGTTGATTTTCTACGCCATCAACTGGTTGATCTCTGCCGGTGGCCAGAAGATCTATCCGCCGGACGACTTCTCGGCGCAGCTGGCACACGACGGCAGAAGACGGCATTGCATCCAGCTTTCTGCACAGGTACCTTTGTCGGCGATACATCACCCGGCAATGGGAGATGGGGCGTAGAGAGAGGGCAGCAGGGGGAATTCATCACGGATATGTCCGAAAACGGAATTGAGCATCGTTGAAGCGAAGAAGAGTCTCAACGACGCAAGATCCGGCGTTTAGTACAAACGATACCGAAGATATGTAAGGTTTGCCTTTAAATGTGGCACGACTATTGACCAGGACCCACCCTTCGCGATCATATTTTCTATGCAAGCTGCTTGTGCATCCCGAGCATGTCGTTGGGCTACGTACAGCCGGAGGCGTTTCACGTCGCATTGTATTTCACCTTGGCAATGGCGAAGACGGACACTTGAAAATCACACGATAGGGACGCCACGAAACTACTCAATCTACTGTTCATTTGGTTTCTTCGGTATGAACGACGATCGCTCACTTTTCAGAAAAATGCGTGGCCATGTCGGTGCGCATGCGCTGGCTCCCTCCCACCGCCACTGATGTGCTCCACTCGGTTATCTCACGTTCGAATTCGGCGTAGCTTTCAGTAGCGGCAGCATCAGTGCCCATACAGTAAGGCTGTTCCGCGCCTGACAAGGACAGACGTATGGTTGTTGGCGGCAGCTTGTGTAGATATAGACTTGGGAGAACATCAATGCTGAAACTTTGCCGTGGTAGGTGTTGATCAGTGGGCGCTTAGATATCGGAATAAGAGGCGAAAACGTGGACGCAGTCGTCCAGAAAATTAGCATCGCGATATACTCCAGTCCAGAAAATTAGCTTCGTGGTATACTCCAGCTTTGAGGTACGGATATGCTGATGAGTTCCGCGCCCTATTGAATGGTTCATGCTTTCTTGAGATCCTACCGCACCCACATTGGTCTGTCGCGGGATCCTTGCCGTCCGTCTCCAAGCGTGGAGATACACGTCCTCGCGATCCGTCGATCGCGCCACTCTCATGAACGATGGTTGAAGTGTGTGTTGTCGTCGCCGACCCAGCTCTTGCTTTTTTCCCTCCGCTCGAAGACCACAGTTCTGCCAGGGAGACTCCAACAAACGAGTGGATGGCAGCTTTTGTATCGCCCCCCTTAGCGACGATGCTGACATCCGCATCAGTTTCCGGGCCCAGGGTGCCAGTGCTGCCTTCGGCATCGTTGTCCTGATCAACCAGATCCCCCTCCGTGTTGGATTTCTCTGAGCATGACGAAGGTGTGCGGTCGCTGTCGTCGATATGACACGATTGTCCTTCGCTGCTGCTCGTTCAGAATTAGGAAGACAAGCGGCGGGTGTGTATGTGTGTGAGGTTCCATCGAGGCATCACTGCGCATGGACTCGCTGGCACGGGAGAACGTGAATACCCACCACGAGGTGGAGCATGCTTGGGGCAGGCCAACCACAAGAAATGCGGTAAAGCATCGAGGTTATACGCGTGGCTGAGAAGTGCTGCATTGCTCTGAAAGAGGAGCGCATTGGTGCGGACTGCGGTCGGTATACCAGTCTCTAACCTGAGCGCCACTGAGCGCCAACGCATATGTTGGTGCACACCACTAGATAGAGTAACAGGAACTGCGAAAAAGAGCACGACCTAAACAAAGCACCATCCCCAACGATCAATCGCTCGTTCCTGCGTGAACGTTGACGATAACGCCACGAGTTGTTTCATTTTCGCGAAGGGAAAAATTCTGCTGTAGAAACCACACGGAAAACGACGGTTCTGCTAGCTTACCGGCTGCGCTTCGCCTCGGTCACGCGCGTGGACCTTGCTCCGCAGCGGATCTGAAAGTCAGCCGAGAGAAGTTACACTGTGAGAAGAAAATCTGGGTCCCGGCAGAGGTATCATGGCATCATCGGTGGAGTAAATAGCTCTTACGCGTGGTTCCAACCTCGACATACATCTAAGGACAGTTTGGTAATAATATTAAACTCTAACGATACCTATATTTCCGTCCAATGTGGTCTATCGAACCGCCTGGTCAGGTCATTCGGGGTCACAACTTTATCTTCAGGCAACCTTGGATCCAGACCTTAATTTTATACCACAAGCTGACGCGCGCCAACTAAACACATTGTAGACGACCAGCGCGCGCGGGGGGGGGTGGGGGGGGGGCTTCTTAAGAGCATATTTGATGTTGTCGGTTGTCCATCTCGCGGTCGTCGCGGGAGGAGCTTGCAAAATCGCTTGCGATACTATGCTAATGGTCGAGACCATTTGACTCGCGCATGCATACATACCGATATTTTCGCGAGAAAAGTGCCACTTATACACATTATTAACTCTGGTCACTTTATAGTCAGAACATCATAATCAGTTTAGAGGCCGCGACCTTCGCTGCATTGAAATGTTTCGTACGACTGACTTTACCTCGTGAATGTCATGCAAGCAACCCTCCAGGAGCTCCAAAGTTGGTGTTCGTTCGGTCTTGCCATTCTGCCGCCAGGCAACAAGTTGCGGCAGCTGTACTTCGCTGTTAACTTCAATGCAAAGTCGGTCGCCTGGCTCGCCATCTAACAACCGTGGCTGCGTCTTCGCGGAAATTGTGGGGTCGGGCGCTGCAGCTCGAACTTTGTCGATGTCCTCGAACAAGTCGGTGGCAAGGCTGTAAAGGGACATCGGGAACACGTATGCACGAGCGCACGTACAGCAGTACACTTTTGCACCATCGCCGCACGATATACCGCCAGTTGTGCAAGGTATTATATGCACATATTCAAGCGTCAAATGTCAGCCCTACGGCAAGCGACAGAAGAAGACTCGTAAGTGAGTAAAGCCGTGCTGGTGGACTGTGTAGTCGCATCATGGATAATAGCTTTGCGACTCCGTTGAACATTGAAATTATGAAACCGTCCAAAGAAGCATATTGATTGGTCGAATATGTTTAATCAGATCTCAATTGGTCAATGTGATAATTTAGAAAAAAGTATAACATCAGCCGTCGACCGTCGACGTATAGTCAACTAACTGAGGGTTTATTTCCGGATCGCCCGCAACAAAAACGTCATCACATTTTACCTGGTGTGTATTTACGTCTATCCTTATTTATATTTACCGAATTGTACGTGTACTTATGTATAATCCTCTGTATTTACTTAATATGCGGCGGGATCGATAACGATCATCTTGTACCGCTATGATAAACGGTAATTTAAGGACCGAAGTTTGAATAACATGAAATTAAAAAGATCCTTACATTTCCGCCCACAGCGTTCCATCGCACGCGCCCCAGCACCCAGCATCCCCATGGCTTGCCCATCGCCCAAGCCACAGAGAGCCAGATCCACAATATGCAAACAGCTCAATCGCTGGCGCCTGGGGAGGAACTTGACCATGATCTGCTGTCATCCCCGCAGTCCCCGACGAAGATGCGTCGGTTATCCCCTTCGATGATTGTGAGCAACACTCTATTTCACCTGGCGCACAGCAGCAGTACCATCAGGGTTGAATTCGTTTTGTTGGTATACCGTACCACCAGGTAGATGGCAGATGCACCTGCTTCCAGCTTAGAGTAGAGCAAATGTTGGCGGAAGACCGCAGTCACGGCTGGCAGCAGTAGTAGGGTTGAGAGCTAGCAAGCTTAGAGCGGTCGTGACATTCGTATCCATCGATAGGAGCCTGGTTTATTGCACATTGCATATTGCATATTGCATATTTTTGGCGCTACAGCAAGTACCAGGGTACCATGCTCTGGGCGGACTTTTTTGGCGTAAAATTCAAACCACCATTTGTTCTGAGCCGGTGTACGTACGTAGCAGGCACCCCGGGTACTCACGTACTCGGCAGGACGCACTGCTGTACCTCGAAGAACAGGCGACGACAGCAGACCTGCTACTGCTGCTGTGCGTCAGCTAGATACACGGTGCACATCAGTGTACCGCCATTATCACATATTGGACGGAAATCACGATTTGAGATTTGACGTTGTTCTGTACCGGTGTACCTGCTACGTACCAGGTAGCAGGTACCGGTCATGACGTACTGCTTCCTATACGCGCTGAAACTGCGGGGCCACGGAAAACACACAACAACACCAGTCCTACTTGGTGTACTGCTGCTGTGCGCCAGGTAGATTCACAGACACACACACAGAGCACGTAAATATAGATACCGTTAGGATATCAAATTGAACTACGAAATATCACTACATTTCCGTCCAAAGTGGTACCAGGTATTGTTTTTGAGCGTGATCGGCGAAGCTGGAATCCCGCGATCAAATCACTTGGGTCGCCCCATAGGTACGGTGTGTTACGGATGGGCATCATACGTCCTCGATATACACAGAGATCGATGAAGCGAAACACGATAAACCACAGCCCAGCACTGGCGCTCATCAGAGTGGATTTGCCAGATTAGGTGAGTTGTACCACAGATCAACCGCGCAAGGACTCTATTAATAGTCCACTCGTAGAGCAACACAACAACGACAGGTTGCTACAAACAGACTTCACAACAGTAAAAGCGTGTCCTAATCAGATGGGTCCAGGAGTGGGACCAGATTGGTTCCAACATTTGGTCCGAATGACTCAGATATATGATAGAGGAAGACACCCGATCAGCGATCAGTCTTCTCAAGCCTATTTATAGTTAAATAATCACTGCGAGAATAGGGTTAGCGCAAGAAAAACGCAGATATTTAGCACAATGCCTCGCGCTTCGACCAGGTCAACGCCTATTAATTGCAGTGCCCGGGCGCCTAGCGCCGCCGTGACCTGCTCCGGGGCAGGAGGTCTAGTCCAGTCCAATACTTACATTGAATTATCAGCGGCAGCGTGAACTAGTAATATACAGCAGTAACTGTGCGCGCGCTTGGGTGGCTACCAACGACCGCTGTGGGGCTCACGAAAGACTGCGTGCCGGGCCTTTCTGGAAGTAGTTGTGTTCCTTGTCGGTGTGGTCGACATTCGCGAACATAACCTTCAATTCGATGGGCGTGCCTGCTGCCCTTTCGACTGTTAGAGCCAGTGCTTGCATCGGCACCGTTCCGTAGTGATTCCAGGCCACAATTGAACTCCTCCTGCTGCTGCTGCTGCTGCTGCTGCTGCTGCTGGTGGTGGTGTATATTTCACGCCCGCATTTTACGCA
Organism: Alaria marginata; assembly: GCA_037833945.1. Lineage (NCBI taxonomy): Eukaryota > Phaeophyceae > Laminariales > Alariaceae > Alaria > Alaria marginata. The sequence continues at coordinate 9,584 of JBBMKB010081476.1, forward strand.
CTTGTAATCGCTTGCATATGCTATATTGATCGTTCCAAAGAGCGAGAAATTCGTCATCGCTTAGACAGGCCGCTTTTGGTTCTGGCGTATAAAGCGTTCGCAGTTGGGGTTGTCCTTTCGCCCGTTCGGGACGCACGAACGATCCGCTTTGCCCCTCTTGTTGTTGCCCCCTTGCAGGTAGCGGCGACGGGAGAGGAAGCTCTCGAAAAGTTGGAGGAGTTGGAGATGATATTCGGCGCTGTCTCCGAGCTGGGAGGCCTCGAACGCTGCACCAGTCTCCGGTCTTTAACGCGTGAGTGGCGCCCTTTGATCGAGACGCAACACATTTTCGCCATTCACGAGCCGAGCACTCCCCTGCACCCTTTACTCCCCTTCTCGTATCACTGGTTTATAAAAACACTGGGGTCTCACTTGTTTTTTTCGTGTTGATGCTAAAAGTTGCTCGCTTGATCACTCGCTGTGGTGTACGGTACCACGACTGCATGGTATGACGCGGGCTATGATCAACGCAGAATGCGCCATGTCTCAATTGCTTTCGAACGGAACCAGCCGTGGGGTGTTGATATTCTCCCGGGTCCCATCACAAAAAACAAAACGAAAGCCGAGCGGTGGAGAGGGTGGGCGGGGGGAGAAATCATAACAGGGAGTACGAAAGCGGGGACGATTTCTCAGACGTGTTCACCAATACGCCTTTTTACGATAGTTTCATAGTTCCTTTTGCGCGGGATAGTGTCCGGTGCGGGCGTCGCAGCTAATGTGGTACCGCTGTGCCTATCTCAACACCGACCGGAATATAACGAAATGAAAGTAATCGCTTTCGCACGCCTCTTTTCCTTCGGCGGGGATGTCGTCTCGGGATAACCGGTGGGTTGAAGCCGCGCCCGACCGATCAATCGATCTTCCGCACGATTTGATGGCAAGTGGGACCCAGTTGGGTTATTGCCTATCCAGGATCCGTTATCCAGATTTCCGTAATGCACCAGAGGAAAACGACTTTCTCGCTCACCCCCCCCACCCCTTTTGCGCCCCCCCCCCCATGTCCCCTGTCCTGTGCCTGGACTGGTTTGTACGCAGTCATTGACTGCGGACTGCGGCGCATCTCAAACCTGGAGCCTGTAAGCCATTCCCTCGTGAAGATGTGCCTGTGCGATCAGGTACGGCAAGGCATTGTTTGGCGTTTGGCGGTGTTGAGTGTACAGGTGTAGATGTCGTTCTGCGCAGTGATGTCTACTATTCGGCAAGCACTCACGCGTACTCTTCACGTAGTGGCAACACCAGCTTCGCGTTTTGTTGTGAGGGAGGGGTGGCCTGCGTCAGCTTGCGCGCCCCGGACGGCTCGCTTCATGCGCTGGCTCGCATCGTTTACTGTAGAGGGTTCAATACACCACCGTGCGCTAATGTACGCGCTTTATGCTACCCACCTGCGCGTGCCGCAGCTCATTACTTCTTCCGTAGAGCCAAGCAAGGGGTACATCTGTGACAAGTTGTCTTCCTCCCGATTCTACGGCACGGCAGGGTTGAAGCCTCTCTGCCGCGGGCGATTGTATCTAGATTTTTTGTTCGATCCCACCGTCTCCCGCACAGGCATTCTCAGAAGGGGGTGTAGAGCATTGATCAGGAACAGTACGCAAGTAACGAAAGCGCGACCGATCATGTAAAAACCTCTATTAATAGCTCCAAAGTATTGGACCCGTTCTATGGGATCTCGCGACTCTCTTCCGAGCACAAGGCCCACACCCACACCCTCACCCCTGTACTTAGCAGGAGCCCGGGGCCGACATCGTCTTGCACCCGGCTTGGTAGATGGATCCAGCTTGATGCTAAGACAGAAATACAGAGTTAATTGTTGTTGCGCGCATAGTCGGTGCAGCTCCTTGGGTCTCTACGGTTACATGTTACGGTTCGAATAAGAACCTGCATGCCTGCGTGCCAGTTGGAAACCCCCCGTGGATATGCCTGTATCGCCCAGCCACCACAGTTCGCTTGTTTGTCTCCCTTCCCGTCCATCATCCATCGTTAGCACCTTACCGTCGCAAAACGTTTTGCTCGCCGCGTTTTGTTTTACTCTCCAATTCGATTTTTCACACTGCAATGTGCTTGGATTTCGTCTTTTTGCTTTCCCCAGGGATTGGAGAAAATGGAAGGTCTTTGTCTGCCGGGTCTAAGGGAGCTGTATTTGCACCAGAACAAGATTGCCAAGATAGAGGGTTTGCAGGGGTAAGCATCCCCTGGCATCTTGTTTCGCGACATTTATCCGCGCTAAAGGATTCCAAGTTATGTGTTCTGTTTGGGTTTTGCTCAAGATGAGGCAAGTTTTACCAAAAAAGGACACGACGGGTGCGTGCGTTTGATGGATAGGGACGAAGCGCCCAAGAGCAGTAAAACAAAATGCCGCTGGTGCCCGCAAACATCGTTTGAAGCCCGGGCGTCGGGAGCGGTAGCTGTTCGCTTTCTTGTCGAGGGTAACGGGGTACTACGCGGAACCTGAAACGTCCTATTTGTGACTTCACTCTTACGCATCCAAGTCTGAGTTGACTTTACTCTTACGAATCCAAATCTGAGTTTTCAAAAGAGGTGCCCCCCCATCCGCCGGCGGCCGGTAGTTCTTGCTATTTGCTGCGCGCAAAGTCTCGCCGTCCTCGATCCAGTCTTGCCGTAGTTTTTGCGCGAGCCGAGGGAAAGGTTGGCCTAGTCGTCTTCAAAAGCGAGGTAGAAAACGGGGAAAACGAAGGAACTACCCTCCACTTGCTTATGGTTCCCCTCTCGCTTTTGATGCAGATATACATGCCAACTCGTGCAACGCCTCAGGCCTACGCATACGAAGCGAGGAAAAGG
>JBBMKB010081487.1:0-12416 GCA_037833945.1 Alaria marginata
CAACCGATGTCAGCCTCTAACGGAGCCCCGCGTTCCTTACAGCACGAGCGCAGCAATGTAGTGGAGCTGCAGAATACAAAATTCCAGGAATATCTGTACCGGATGCAAACACACCAAGGATTACACTTCAGAGACATTTTGAGTATATGAATGTAGTTGAAAATGTATCGGGCTGAACCTAAGCTTTTTTTCAAGCTCTTATGAGCGTCCGAACAAGGTGTGGTTCGGGAGGGATCACGTGTTCCGTAAACCGTGTTTCGTAGCCTCAAATATACTGGAAATAGTACACCTGCTGCGGAAAAGACAAAAAAAAATGAAAAAACGAAAAAAAAACATACCAGGGTATGGAGTTACAGTATAGCTGGCGCGGCTCCTTAATAGCTCAAAACGCTGAAATTGGGGGTTTTGATGGGCTTGCGCGAACGCGCGGCTCTGCGAGGCGGAACGTAATTCCTTCAACAAGAGCCGGCTCTTGCGAATTCGGATGCCCAGAGCACGCGCTACAGAACACGGTCCAGGTTCAAACGCACGCCGTGGCGTACGGGCGGGGCTCCCGCATGCCTCGCAGCTTTATTAGTTTGAGAAAGCAATCGTGACAGGCGGGAAAGAGCGTCAAAATGCGCGAAACATGTGTATTTTGTCGGTACAGTACGCGACATTCGTTAAGAATTTGGCAGTTAGTTGAGAATTTCAGGCTGAGTTTTTATGTAATTAAAAAATTTACAGCTAAGCATTTGTTTTGCTCAGCAAGGACGCAACTCTAAATCTTATATAAAAGCCTTTAAGAGCCTGTGCTCAACGTTGACATCACAGTAAGCCGCGAGCCTTCGCCAAAATAGGAGATTCTTAACAACTACTGTCGCGTACTGTAATGCAAAATCCACTACCGGTGGTGTTATGTCAATGTTATTGACACACCACCGGGGTCGGGGCGGGTTGGACCGGTGAGATTTGAAAACATCTTGACTCGACCCGCGATATTTTGAATGGCTTCTGACCCCTGAAAAGCACTGAATATATCCTGCCTGCCCGAGAGCGGACGAACACATATCTCCTGGAGTACTATTACGGGGGACCATAGTAAAAAGGACCAACCATTTTTCGTAAAAATAGGTAAATATAAAGGTTGTTGTGTGTACCGTAGGTCCTATTTACTATGGTCCCCCGTAATAGCCCGCTTTGGCACGACAGGTTTCGTGATATCGTGGACCATAACAATCATGTCTTACGAGTCCGTTTTCCGTTCAAAGCGGTAAATAAGCGGCGGCAGTGTACAATGGGACAATGGGACATGTACCACCTGTGCAACACGGCACTCACGTCTTTCTCGGAGTACTGACCCGTTTTGTCTCCACGATAGCTTCCATCAAAGTCCTAGACCACGCCAACATATCCCAGCGGGGCCTTTGCCATTACAACGTGTGCGCTCCACGAGCCCTCCTTTTATCTTGTGTCGGCGAGTCACAAGTCAGCACAGGAAGGCGCAATGTACAACAACTAATAAAAAAGGCCAGGACTCATCGAAAAACTTACTTTCCCGCCGGAGTCAAGACGCCCTTCGACGGGTGCAGCACTTGACTTTGTCTCATTTTTTCCTGGCCGACTCTGCGAAATGTTTACTGCCTACCTCGCACAGCATGCGTATACCCAGTACCGGCGCGTGCTACGATGGAAGTATTAATACTTTGAAGTATATTACTACTGGTAGAGTACTTTTTGGCTAAAAAAAATCTGATTGGCGGGGCTCCTTAACCCAAAATTTTCGGAAAGACATTCTTGTTTTGCAATATGAACACTTTCGATACCTAGGCCGTGGGTTTGGTCATCGGGTTGCAGTATCAGCTTACTAACACTAGTTTTGTGTGTGAGGTTTAGAGCTCCGAGACTGACGAGCTTCAGAAAAATAACTAGTGTTATTATACTGATTACAGTACCGTACCATGTGTCTACCGTTTTCGCAATAACATGCATCACAGTTGGCCGCCTGCCTCGTACAGTATACGTACCCAATCCCACTCCGTCTAACATATCTTACAGTTTGCTGCCTATCCCGTTCAGCATGCATACCCGATACAATTTTCCCACTGACGCATCTTGCAGTTTGATGCTCGTATCCCATACGATTACAAAAACATCCCGTGCAGTCTGCCGCCTACCCCCTATAAAGCATTTGTAACCAATACCGTTGCCAGAAAAACCCTTTGCTGCTACGCCGCCACCAACCTGCCACTACATGTCATTAAATATGAAGACAACAGCCTCCCATTTTCACATGCTCGCTCTACCTATAATACGCGTCATTTCGAAGCGCAAGACCATGTGAACGACTGCGGGGCGCAAGTACCAAGACCGCACATACCATTTTCTTCCTAGACCCTGCAATGGGATGTTCGTTGTAGCAAGTCAGGTTTCTTTCACGGGTCGGGTCAATTCTCGCGGGTCGGCTCGGGTCAGGGTGACCCGGCCCGACCAGTAAACTTTAAAAACCTCCTGACCCGACCCGACCCGACCCGACCCGATCCGACCCGACCCGACCCGACCCGACCCGACGTAGCCCGTGATACCTCTAACACACTTCCTGACCCTACCCAACTCGACCCCACTATATTAAAAAAAATATCCTGACCTACTTCGCGGGTCGGGTCGCGAGCGGTTATAAAACCTGCTTGTAACTCGCCTCGGTTGTCACGTCCCCAACTTATCCTTCGCTGCACCGCTTTTGCACTGATGGATGCATCACCTCATATTGATTGATATCTCGCCTCATACTGATATAGATGTTTCGCATCATTCCGCGCTCGTTTGCCGCCCAATCTGTCACGTTGATCACGCTCCTGCCCTCTCATGAAAAACAGCTACGTCCGGTGTTCCTTCCTGTGATCTACGACTCAGCCTACGACGACAACCTCTGCTTGTCCTACTACTACTGTCGTTTCTGGCGGTGGTGGTGGGGGCATTGGTGGCATTGGTGGTGGTGGTGGCATTGTTGGTGGTGGTTCAGAGCAGGAGGGAGAAGCGATCGTTATAGTTCGGCGCAACTTGCACCCTCCGGAGACGGCGATGGTTGAACCGCAGGCCAAGGTCGCGAAAAGACCACGCTATGAACAACCTACCAGGTGGGCACCCTCCCTATCTTCGTGGATACCGGTATGAAGTGAAGTATAGCCGTAGTGGCATAAAATAAAAGTGTGTACGTGTAAAGATGGCTCTTGCTTTGTCGGGCTGACATTACAGCTGTTGGCAGTGCTCCTCGCGGTGTGATCGTTCGGCATGATAGGGTAACCTTAACCTCTTCAATATGCAACGCAGCATACAGTGGGATTTGTTCGCATGCGTACACCGTCCTGGTAGCACGTGGGTTTGTTCTTTCACTCGCGGGGGTCGTAGCGCCAGCCAAACGCACTGACGGAGGCGATGTTCGAAACTGCACACGGGGCGGGAAGGGCAGGTTGGGGTTGCTCCGTTTTTCTTGCTCTCGTTGACACATTTTACTATAGAGGTGCAGCATGTCTTTTCTGAAGCTCCTGACTTGAGGAGCTCTATGCCCCACCCAAAAACTGTTTTTGAGCAAACTGAAAGTGCAATCTGATCAACAAACCCGTGGCCTATCGACACAAAACAAACATATGGAAAAAATAGAATGACATTCCGACGAGTTTGGGTTAAGGAGCCCCGTCATCCAGAGAGTAGAAACTCCAAAATCCAAAATATGCTACCTCTATCGTAGAACGCGTCCGTTGTTCTTTCGAAAGTAAGCAGACATCGGTGGGTATGTCCTCCGACAATACTGCTCCGTTTTCAAATGTATGAGCCATCTGATGTGGCCCGATTCAACAAACCTCTCAACTCATAACAACTCTTTCCCGCTGCCCGACGTTCAGGAACGGGAGCACCGTGCCGAGCACTGAGGCTACGAAGACAGAATCTTTGGGAGTGGAATTTCCGCTCCACACCAACCGAGATGTGATGACCATGCTGGTGGAACTACTACCCAAACAGTATGCGTTTTTCGCCGGTGTGTCGAAGGAGTGGGGGAAAGCTTGGGGGGACCTCCCAAAACGTACTCAGGCCATAACTGCCGACACAACTCTACCTCAGCTGCAGTGGAGCTTCGATGGCGGTCTGAAAAGGAGCGACAAGGTGTTTGAACGCATTGCCGAATACTGCAGCCTTGAGATTTTGCAGTATGCCCACTCGAACGCATGCAAGTTTCCCGACATTGCTTGCTTCAAGGCTGCCGCCCGGGGCAAACTCGACATGATCCAATGGGCACTCGGCAAGGACGCCGGCTGGCGCGAGGTGCTTTGCCAAGCGGCCGCGGCAGGGGGCAGCCTAAGCATTCTTCAGTGGGCACGCGTTAACAACTGCCCCTGGGATGAAACTTCTTGCAGCGAGGCCGCCGGTTCGGGGAAGATCGACATCCTGCAGTGGGCACGTGCCCAAAACTGCTCTTGGGACGAAAAAACGTGCTCGATGGCTGCTGAGGCTGGACACCTCGACATTCTTAAGTGGGCGCGAGGTGAAGGCTGCCCTTGGGACTCCAAAACGTGTAGTGAGGCCGCAGGTTCCGGCCATCTCGAGGCCCTACAATGGGCACGTTCCGAAGGTTGCCCTTGGGATTACCACACTTGCTCTAAGGCTGCTGCGGGTGGTCACCTCGGCGTCCTTGAGTGGGCAAGAGATCACGGCTGTCGGTGGAACACTCGCACGTGCGAGTTGGCCGCCGCCGGAGGGCACCTGGAGGTGCTTCAGTGGGCGCGGATGAACGGGGCCCCTTGGAAAAACAACACCATCGATCGTGCTGCCCTGGGGGGGCATCTGGAAGTCGTTCAGTGGGCGAAGGCCGGAGGGTGTATTTGGCACCCGAATGCGAGTTCTAGCGCCATTGTAAACGGGCACCTGGGGACGCTGAAGTGGATGCTGGCATACGGCTGCAGTTGGCCCAAAGACGCCTGCTATGAGGCAGCTCTAAACGGGCACCTTCATATTCTGGAATGGGTGCAGGCTAGCCACTACACCTGTGACAACGCTAACGTATGCAATGCGGCTGCCAAAGGAGGGCATCTGGGAGTGCTAAGATGGGCACGAGCCAACGGATTCAACTGGGACAGTTCTGTATGCTGCGAGTTGGCCGAGGGTGGTCATTTCGAGATGATTAAGTGGGCACGGTCTACTGGCTGCCCCTGGAGCGAAACCACATGCGCCGCTGCGGCGGAGGGAGGTTACCTGGGTATGCTGCAGTGGGCGCGGGCCCAGGGCTGCCCGTGGAATGGTACTACGTGCAGCGCAGCAGCCTCTGGAGGTCATTTTGATGTGCTTAATTGGGCGCGGCGTAACGGCTGCGCTTGGGACACACACACGTGCGCCCGGGCAGCCAAGGGAGGTAATCTGAGCATACTGCAGTGGGTTCGGGCACGGGGCTGCCCATGGGATAGTAATACTTGCAGCGAGGCAGCCGGTAACGGCCAGTTCGACGTGCTGAAATGGGCACGGAGTAGGGGCTGCCCCTGGGATGAGAGCGTCTGCGGCAGTGTTGCTATAGCAGGGCGTCTGGATATGTTGCAGTGGGCGCGGGAAAACGGGTGCCCATGGGACCATAGTACTTGTAGCGAAGCAGCCCGTACCGGTCATTTCGAGCTGCTGAAATGGGCCAGGCGCAACGGCTGCCCTTGGAATGAAGACACGTGCACTGGTGCTGCCATGGCAGGGCGTCTGGACATCTTGAAGTGGGCGCGGGAAACAGGCTGCCCATGGGACCATAACACGCATATGTTCGCTCGATGGCGCGATGACGCGACTGTGCTGAATTGGGTAAGGTTAAATGGGTGCCCTCAGCACGCGTAGGCAGAGGGGGGCTGGGCAGGATGGTTTCGGTATTGTTCAGACGAAATCGTGCCAGCCGAACCTCCCTGGTGGAGGTGACTGCGACACTTGGGGGTTGGGGAGATGTGGAGTCATCTCACGGTAAGGGCTGCACTTTTTAGGGCCACCCGTTCCTGACCCAGTTGGGCTCCTGAAGTGAGGAACTACCGGGTCGTATGATAATTCAAGAGTGCATCTGTTTTAGGAGTAGCGGATAGAAATATTGATCGGGTTGCGCGAACGAAAACCTTGGACAAAGTCATGTTTTGGGTCAGATATTGAGCTCCTCGTGTCAGGAGCTCAGACACTTATTGCTGCACCTCTACCGTGGGATGACTCTGTGGTCATTGCAACGAGAATAATAGTAAAAGTAAGACGCGTGGTCCGATAGGGGTATAGGGTTTTTGCTGTAGTAGCACTGTTTGGTTAAACGGTTCTGGCTGACGGGGTTGTCGTTTCTACCCAATACCGGTGGGGTGCCGTTGGTGTCTTACTATTTCAAAATACTTCGAAGTAGGTATTTGGGTGATATATATGTCTAGATCATGGGATCGTTCGTCTGGTGTATGCCTGGTGTATGCCAGATATTTGGGGGTGACAGAGTTCCTCAACAACTTTTTTTATAGGTGTACCCCGATGTATAGTGGCCTATCGTAGCATGCGTGGGAGGAGTATTTGAAGTATTCCACCGTTTTAATGTGGGGTCTCCGGGTTTCTTCTTGTGGTGGTCTTTGAGGTACCGGGGGTACAGTAGTGTAGTGACACAACTGGATGTCTCTCTGGCCGCGAGAGCCACCCGAACATACTCGGATGCCCTGCTTGCTGTCATATGTTATGGTTCATGCTGGGTGTGCTGGTGAGGGGTACCTGATGGGCAATCTGGCGTGGTTTGGAACAACGATCGATTAGCGACCCTATCTGCCCCCGTGTTGCCCCTTCTCGGACGCAGGTATAGCGAGCACTAAAACGGCGAAAGGCGTGCCACGATACAGGTGCACTCGAAAAATAGTTTTTTGAGGATCAGTGTTTAAGGAGGGAGGTCCATACTGAACTAAAAGTATGACTGCTGAAAAAATAACAGGTGCAACCGGATGAGAAATCCCGTGGCCTACTAATATTCAGCAAATGCTATTTTTAAAAATAAACCACACGGGGTAGTTTGTTAGTCTAACTACTAATAATGATAACAGTAATTCAGGGGCCGCGTCGGTCGAACACGGTTTGGCCAAAGGGTGCTACCTCTATCGTGGTAAGCCTCGCAAGTCTGGTCCTGTCATCCTTCCTGGCAGAGAGTGCAATACATAGTGCAACAATGCACGTATCATGCTCCGCGCGTGCCGTGCAGCCCCGTCCGTTGCACTCCGGACACACCCCATAGGCCGGCACCGACAGGGCTGCCTTGTGTGGTGGGTGCTTCCTGGGTCACGTTTTTTCGGTGTACAGTAGTCGCAGGCATGTCTGACCAACTCGTTTGTGTGGACTGTCCCATCCTTAGAGCGTGCCGCGTGCATTCGGAAAACATACCTGAAGATGGTCGTACAAAACCTTCAACAGTACACATGGATGGATGGTGGGGATTTCCAAGGTTTGTGACATACCCTTTCCGCTCCCATCTCGTTGTGTACGTGTCAGCCAGCACGGCTCGCCACCTTTTCCCCCACTTTCCTGGTCCAGTACCCTCCCCCTTATCACCATCATATCATACACCGCCCCCACCATGACCACCCCCTCCAGCACGATCTTCGCACTTATTCCGCTTTATACCCCATTACCCCGGCGCTATCTTGAATTGCACCCCCTCTAGCTTTCGACACCTATATATACTGTACAGTAGTAATAGTTGCACATCTCCAGTCGGGTCAACAATTTTCTCTACCCCTCCCCCCTCTCCCTACCCCAATCGGCCCTTGCGATAGAGGTACTGTAATAATAGCAGTTTTTGGCCACACCTTATATGACTGTCGGGGCTTCTCAATTACTAGCAGGGTTAGACCAACAAACCACCCGATGTCGTTGACTGTTTGCGGTATATTTCTTTGCATACCTAGGCTATGAGAGTGCTCATCCGGTTGCCCTTTCAGGTTTTGGCACAATCAGCAAATAAATGCGTTCGGTACTACCAGGGTTAGACTAACAAACTACCCGATGTCTTCTACTGTTTGCAGTATATTTCTTTGCATACCTAGGCTACGCGAGTGCTCATCCAGTTGCCCTTTCAGTTTGAGTCACGATCAGCATATGCTTTCGAGATGGAAGTCCTCGAATGAGGAGCCTGACAAAAGTTAGGGTGCACCTCAATCCTATCACGCGTCCGTTTCTCCTTTATGATCCCCCTCTTGATGTGCACCCCACCCACCCCCCCCTGAACACGCCATTATTGAGTTGGCCAATTCCGGTGCTCTTGCCGCTTCCGTGTCTCAGGCTACGATAGGGAGGTCACTTTGATTATTTTGTTCCGAAAAGTGGCGTCACGATTCCGGACGACGACAAATATCGACCAAGGATTTCCCACCATTAAAAAATTCCAACATTTAAACAATTGACTAATCGATCCCACTTGGGTGGATGTTATTGGCGACTACTCTTACCACTTGATTCGCGATATGCAAGTGTTTTGGCTACGCTGCGCCAACAGAGCCACTCGCTCGAGGGACCTAAACATGGTAGGGAAAAAGGCGGTACCCCCCCTGCCGAACTTCCGTCCCGCTCCCGCTTAAGTCGCCTCTCCAAAGCGCCCCCCCTGCTCCACCGGCCAGCCCATCCCCATCAATACGATCCCTGCATAGCTGCAGAAACTCTCACGGTATAAACATAACCCAACATTACCTTGACAACCCCGAATGGTTCGACACATGGTTCGATTATTTCTTGAACCCATTCAAGACTGACAAGACAAGGTCGACTCAATATTCAAGCACAGGAGTTCTGATCCGCCGTACCTTTTAAGGGATTGGTCGAATATTGGTTGGATGTGCGTGCAGTTGAATATTTGTACATAGTATTTGTCGGAGGACGAGCGGACCAGCGGCTAGTCATAGTGACTTTTGACTTTCCCCCCTGCTTAGATGCAAAATAAGCGTGCGTGCCGCGCGTCGACCTCTGTTGCACCGCAGCAGGGGCACCTCGCCGCCAAAAAAACACTGACACAGGCCCTGAGGCTGGAGTTAATACTCGGGCGCCACCGGATTTTACCCTCAAGAAGGTGCCGGCGCCCGACCCACATTAGCTCCGTCACCGGGCCTTGGAGAAGCCTCTGGTTTCACCCCCTCCGAACTGGTCACCCGACCACGCTGTGCGGCAGTGCTACCTCCGGTAGCTGGGCCAGAGAGGCGCAACTTATCTTGCATACCGAACCCTGACCAAAATACATCGCAGTAGAATTGTTTGTTACGCTGGTCGCAATGGAAATGACGATACCCCCCGTGCTGTGGTCTTGGCGAGCAGGACCCGTCTCTCCCGGAGCCTCAGAAAACAAATGGTATGGTATGGTATGGCATGGTATGGTATGGTATGGTATGGTATGGTATGGTATGGTATGGTATGGTATGGTATGGCATGGCATACCTCTACCGTAGCAGGTGTCTGTTATGGCGCGCCGGCACGATATATATTATAAGGTCCAGCCAACACGACAGGGTACGCGGACGTCGATGCACGATTCGTACCTTGCTGGGGTACTTAAACTGTATATATATACTGCAGTATTGTGACGCATGCTACGCTAAAGGTTATAAGGCTCCTCACTTGAGGAAATCCATACTAACTTTCAGAAATGGTCAAAGTGCAACCCAATGAACAATCGCACGGCCTATTCATACTAACATTGGACGTTCAAAGAGTAACGTGGCACACAAATAACGTGACACACAAATGGGATTCGAATGTTATTGGGTAGTTTCTCGGTTGATAACATGATAACAATAGCTCTGCCAGCCAGAAAACAGATCGGCAAAAAGTGCTACGAGTACCCCTAGCGTAGCACGCCTCATTAACATTAACATTAACATCAAGATTCACATTAACAGCTGTCCCACAGGGTTGTCTATGGCGCTCGGATGTTTTGTCAAGCTCTAGTCACACCCTTGTCCGAGATGTTGGGAACCTTTATTATATATACTAGGTATAACCACTCCCTTGTCCCTATCGTATAATACGTTGAGCGTACATTGTGGCTTGACGGGCCTTGTCTCCAACGTGCACGATGCTTCGTTCTCGACGTTGTTGCAGGGCTAGGGGTGTCGGGGGGGTCCGCGTCTACCCGCCTGTGCGGAGTCACAATGTGCCCAGTGCGACATCACGGGCAACGAGAGCCCAGTGGTAGAGTAGTAGCAGTGCGTACCATTCGAAATGACCAATTACATACCAGGTACATAACTTGTTGGGCATATATAGGGCACCAAATAACAAATAGAATTATGACTGAGGCCGGGTTTTTTGTGTGGGAGAGGGTGAATTCTAAACAAAATTCAGCGTTACGGCTCCCGGATTTCTTAGAGTCATTCCTGCTAAAACCAGGCTGCCTTTATTACTGCCCTGTACCATATGAAGTGTCACATACTGTATACCAGCCCCTGTAATACCTTCTGCTACGCACGCGTTGCTGGTGTCAATCTTGGAAACATATTAGTTTTCGCGAAGCATGCACCAGAGACCCGAGTAGCACGGTTACCGTTTTAGATTTATACTCCAAAAAAAACGAAAAGGCCAGATATTTGAACTCGACTGATTTGAAAAGTCGAATGATTCCACGACGATGCACCAGTAGTTATGGCACCAGCAGTAAACTCAGCTCGTCATCTCCCTTGCCACCAAAAAAAACAAACAAACAAAAACGGGAACCCCGTTGGGCCGTGAGGTCAATCACAAAACAGGAGAATAGAGAATAGGCTTCTCGCAGTACGTGAAAAATACCTGGTACGATAGAAGAGACACTGGAGACGGTTGGATTTGAGCCGAGAAAAATAAGAAAGCGTCATTTCAGAAATAAACGTAGCTGGCGAGGGCGTCCAAAGTACGACGTTGAGACTGGATGCCAAATGGCCAAAAGGTCAAATTGACCTTTCTTGACAGCGGGCTTTCGCCGTTGTACTATACAGTACTTAAAACTAAGTAATAATGCCAGATAAATACTACTACTACTACAACCACCACGACCACTCCCGCTACAACCGCTACTACATAAAGCAACTACCGTATTTACAGGATACCTACTGTAATCAAAAACTAAACCTTCACGCCCTCTCCCACGAAACACTGCAGATCGGCAGTCGTATCTCCTAGGGGGCCGGCGAGACCGCAAGTGTCCTTCTTCCGCGCGGGGGTATTTTCCCAAAGGTCTGTGTCGTCCGCCAGCTGGGCATTTTCCGGGTATTTTGGACATGGAGATCCGGGCGTCCCCGCCATCCCGTGCGGCAGGCGAGCGCTCGACGAAGTTGTCCGCGAGCTGCTGCATGATTGTTTCCAGGTGTGCCATCTTGGCGGCTCCGTTTGATACCTCATCCCGAAGACCGCCAAAAGATACCAGTAGGGCGTCTATCTTTGAGTTTGTAAGTTAGTTGAGCGTCGCCGTCGATATAACCAATCTGGCTCCCAATTTTTCCCTCGCCTCACCTCAAATCGGACTCGGTGATTCCGACAGAAGTCACCTGCCCAGCGGGAGGGAGCACTGAGTTCGTAAGAGGTGCCCCAGCAGCCGTCGCCGTATCCCGAGCATCGACCACGACGCGTTCTATGATAGAGGTAGCACTTTTTGGCGTTTTTATTTTCTGGATGACGGCGCTCCTTAACCCAAAAGCGTCGGAGTGTCATTTTATTTTTGCTATTAAATATATACTTTTTTGAACAGATGGGCCACGGGTTTGTTCATCGGATTGCACTTTCAGTTTGCTCGAAATAATGTTTTCGGTGAGGGTAAAGAGCTCGTCAAGTAGAAAGCTTCAGCAAAACAAATGGTGAACCTCTATCGTAGAATGTGTCCACGGCTTGAGCGATAGCCGCCGCCGCGAGCTGTGGGCCTCGACCTCGGCATGAGCCATCGCAGCAGCGAGACGCTCATCGGCTTCGGCTGAATGAAGTACCTGGCATGCTTCTCAGCCATCCGTATTGCTCGCAGCCCCCCCGGAGAAGAAACAAAGCGCCGAAGGCCGCCGCGCGCAGAACAAACAACTTCAAAGTATTCTACCTGGTAGTCAATATCACACCTCGGGAAGTGTTGTAGGACTGACACTGCTCCACTGCGCGCTATGCTCGCAGGTCCTCTCGCTTCGTACTGAGTGAGGTGTCACGCTCAAGGCTTCCTTGTTGCACAGCGTAGACCTGATTCATTGCCCAAACTTCTCACGTCCGTCGAAAACACTATGAAACACACATTCTCTCGGTCATGTTACGCATACAGGACACGTATCGGGATTGCGGGGCCACTCGACGACGTTCCCCTGGAGAACCTCCAACAACGCTTCGTCATTGTTGTCAAAGTAAAGCCGAGATTGGCCACTGCTCACGCCAAGCTTATCACCCATGCGCTTAGCCTCCTCAATCACGCCCTGGGAGAACAT